>RJWK010001006.1:0-87410 GCA_004363435.1 Platanista minor
CCCCAGCAGCCACCGGCAGTGTGCAGAGCTGATCTGCACGCCTCTCAGGCTGGGGAAAGGGCTCACCTGGGGTCAGTGCAATCGATATCTCATCTGCAGCTCTCCTAGCGGAAGTGATGGCTATTGGAACATGGTAATGGGTGTTGTCTAGTGGAAGAGACTAATCTTCCCAGCTGTGGCGGGCTCCGCAGGTGGCCCTCTCTGCTAGCTGCTGCCACTGGGGCTGTCCAGGCACTTTTAAAGCCACAGCAGCCTCGCTGCATGCTGGTGTCCGTCCTGGTTTCCCGGCAGCTTCCTGGCACAAAGCCTCAGAGGTGACCATGACCCAATCCTTCTGGGCATGGTTGAGGAGACTGAAGCCAGTGATTCACCCAATGTCACTCAGTCAGCCAAGGACCAGAAATAAATTCTGGTCTTCAGACTCCTGATCCAGTACTACACAGCATGCTGGCCATGGCCAACCCATGGCCATGGGCCATACTTGGCCTTTAGGTATGTCAGTGTTTTCCATTGTCTGGCTCGATACTTCTTGAAAAAAAACTAGGGTTCAAAGGCCATCACTGCTGGCCACAGTCCCTACCTCTCCCTAATGTCTCACACTCCACCAGCTTCATACATTTAGTTCCCTGTCTGACCTGGGATCAGTGAAACTGAGGTCTTGGCATAGAGGGGTGAGGAGAAGGAAGAGAATTAGCCTTCTCCCCTGGAAAAGAGGAGCCACTGCCTAATTTTCCTTACCCTGGCTCACAGGCCACAGAGGCCTGACGGGCTGTGAGCCCCATAACAACAAGGGCTGCTCTGTTTTGCCCACTGCTGTGGATGATGTTCAGTGCATATTTCTGAAATATTAACTGAGCAATTTCTATATTCCAGGCCCCGTGCCAGGCTGGAACACATCAGCCCAGCTAACACAAAGCCCTTTATTTTAATGGCTTCATGTGCACCTGAGAGAACTTGGCAGTAAGTACTGGCCCTCCAGCGATGGAACCCCAGACACCTGTTGCCCCAAGCAGCTTGACATCATGGAAAATTGTTGAAATGACTCTACCACTAACGTGCTGTGTGGCCTTAGGTAGGTCCCTGAACTTTAGGGACCTTAGTTTCCCCAAATGTAAAACAAAGGGCTTAGATTTCACGACCTCTAGGTTCCCTTTCTTTTCAAATGTGCTTTTTACAGCTTGTGAGGCTGTGAAAGCCACTCCAGCCTCCTCCCCGTGAATCTCCAGGGTCCCAGCTGGTGACAGCCTGGAGAGCTCAGTGAGGACAAGTCAGAATTTTAGACGTGGTTCCAGCCCACTTGTCTGTGTTCTGGACGAGCTCAGGGAGGCCAGTGAGACAGCCCTCTGGGCTCATTTCCTTTGTGACTTCTGAAATGGTAGAGCTGTGTTTTGCCACTGGTGGTGCGATGTTTCTTGATAAACAGGTAGATTCCTGAGTTGGGCCCTTCTTGTCTGTTTAACAAGCTACTTGTGTGATTCTGATGCTCACTGAAACTTGAAAACCATAGGCCTGGAGAGATGGTGGCTGGTTGCATCCACCGAGGGGGAGGCCTGATAAATGTGTTCTGTGATGGTTCCTCTTTACCCATCTCGCCTCCATAGCATCTAGGTGGGGCCAAGTACCTGTGTGCTTAACCAGGACTGTGCAGACTCAGCCGGCACTGGCCGTGTTCACCAGCCTCCCTGGGGAAGAGGGCCAGAGCTGCCAAGGTCTCTGAGGGCTCCCTGCAGAGCCACGGTAACAATGGAGAGCACAGTGGCTGCAAACTCCAGTTAGAACTCAGGTGGACCTGGATTTGGAGCCGATCACTTCATCTCTCTGAGTCTCAGTTTCCTCATCTGTAAAATGGGTCCAAATAATAGTACTGACATTTTGAGCCTGGCCTGAGGAATAAATAACGCACGTAAAGGGCTTAAACCAGGCCAGGCCCCCTGGTAACTGTCCAAGAAACGAGAACTGTTGTTCTATTATTATTAATGATCACAACTCCACCAGCACCCCACACACTTGCTTCCGCCACCCCCTCCCCCTCCCCCACACCCTGACCCTGAGTGTGGGCGCAGGCACCAATTGTGACTAATCGCGACGTTAGTCACCTCCAGGGGCTCCTAGGGACCCAGCCGGCCATTCAGTTAAGATGGTAATGAAGCGGCTGTGACACAGGATGCCTTCCCATCTGGGACCCCGGCTGACCCGACTCCTGCCTGAGGTGAGAAATCACTGTGTGTACTCCAAACCCCCCAGCCCGGCTGTTTATGCCTGGTGTGATCATTTATTTATGTCCCTGTTACACAGGCACAGGCCCGGTTCCCACCTCCCATTTGTCTTTGCTGGTCTTCCCCTGGGCCTCGCCCTGCCCCTGCCAGGCCCCGATCATGAAGACAGATGTCCAGGCCATGGCTGTGGAGAGGCAGCCCCCAGCCCTTCAGCACCACTCAGAGGACAGGGTGGGTGGTGAGACAGAGGTAGGGGCACAGGGACCTCTCCCCTTTCCTGGGGTGGGAGTGGCCCAAGGGCGACACTCTACAGCTGTGGGTGGGAGATTGTGAGGCCCTAGAAAAACTTTGAGATAAACACGAGCAGGCTCCATGCCCTGGCCACTGCCTCCACTCACTGGGTGACAGCCCCTCGGGGAAGAGGACTGCTTCTTTTTTTCTTTTTTAATTTTTTTGTTGACATATAGTTGATTTACAATGCTGCGTTAGCTTCTGCTGCGCAGCAAAGTGACTCAGTTATACACATATATACGTTCTTTTTTTTTTTTTTTTTTTTTTTTTTTTTTTTTTTTTTTTTTTTTTTTTTTTTTTTTTTTTTTTTTTTTGCGGTACGCGGGCCTCTCACTGCTGTGGCGTCTCCCGTCGCGGAGCACAGGCTCCGGACGCGCAGGCTCAGCGGCCACGGCTCACGGGCCCAGCCACTCCGCGGCATGTGGGATCTTCCCGGACAGGGGCACGAACCCGTGTCCCCTGCATTGGCAGGTGGACTCTCAACCACTGCGCCACCAGGGAAGCCCTACATTCTTTTTTATATCCTTTTTCATTATGGTTTATCCCAGGGTATTAAATATAGTTTCCTGTGCTCTACAGCAGGACCCTGCCGTTTATCCCTTCTACACGTAATAGTTTGCGTCTACTAAACCCAAACTCTCAGTCCATCCCTCCCCCTTGGCAGCCACAAGTGTTCTCTCCATGTCTGTGAGTCTGTTTCTGTTTCGTAGATAGGTTCATTTGTGCCATATTTTAGATTCCACATATACGTGATGCCACACGGTAAGTGAAGTAAGTCAGAAACAGGGCTGCTTCTTTTATTCGACAATGACGTACTGCCCGTGTCGTAGGTGCTTGGCTGTTCTATATTCTTCACTGTTGTAGGTGAAGAAAACAAGCTCCCCCCACCTCCACTATGTCCTGGAGGGACGTTGAGAGGGGAAATAAATGGGATTTGAGGTGGGAGCGGGCTTGGACAGGGGAGCCAGGGAGGCCTCCGAGGACGGTGAGCAGGGGGCAGCCATGTGAGAAGTGCTAGGAAGGGCATTCCGGGCAGAGGAACAGCACGTGCCAAGACCTGAGGTTCAAGAATCCGAAAGGGCTGAGTGGGTTCAGGAGAGGGAGAGAATGAAGGCCTGAGGAGGTGGGCTCAGCCGGGTCACCCACAACCTCATGTGCCTTGGGTTTGCTCTAAGAGCATCCAGGGCAATGGGTGGCTTATGTGGTTGAGAAGAGCACCCTCAAATCCAGGAGCCCTGCTCTCAGGGATCGAGGCCCCTTAGTCCCACCTTCTCTGCCCTCCTGCGCCCAGGACTCAGTGAGGCTGATGCCCTGCCCCTGGGAGCAGCTGGCCCCTTGCACCCTGGAGAGACCACAAGGGGAAGGGTCTCACCGGAGCAGTTGGTGGGGGGAATCCCTGCTCTTTCTGAACCCTCCCAACAAGGCGGCTTTGTCTGCCAGCTCCAAGGACCCCAGGACTCCTCCCCGGCTCCCTGCAGCGGCCTGAACGAAGCTCTGAAAGGCGGCTTTATGTGTGTCTCGGGACAGATCGCTGGGAAGCCGACGGCCGGGGCTGGCACATGGGCCAGGCGGCAGCCTCAGCCTTGACTCCTGAGGCCGCAGATGCAGAAAGAGGCCGGGGACAAACGAATGCCCTGGGGGGGCAGCCTGTCAAAGCTGTCCCCCACTTCGGAGGGGGACAAGAGAACTACACAGGCACCCTCTTGCAATCTAGTCACTCCATCGCACTGGTCGGTGACATGGCCCTTTGTTCATCCCTGCCCTTTGGGAGAAGGGAGACAGGTGAGGCTGAGCGGCCTGTAAACAGATCTCCTGGGCCTGCTCCCCACTCCCTTTCTCTGGTCCTGGGAAGCGTCAGGGTGGGAACAACCGTCAAGGAGGGCAGTCTTCCAAATGAAAAGGAGCCTCTAGAAAGACCTATGCCCTAAGCCACCATTGGGCAGTCTGGAGATGAGGACGAGAACCAGAAAGAGATGCCTTCCAGCTGCATCTGTCACCCTTGCTTAGCCCTGGTTAATGTTGACCATGGCAGCCATGGTGTCCATGACGTGCCTCCTCAGAGATTACCTCTGAGGTCCACAAGACCCTCTGTGGCAGGGGATGGCAGCCCTGTTTCACAGGTGTGGATACAGCAGCTGAGAGGTTAGACTCTCTGCCTAAAGCCACCCAGCTGGTGAGAAGCAGAGCCGGGATTCGAACCCGGGACTGTCAGAGGCCAGAGCCCAGGCCCTGAACGCCAGGCCTCCCGGCTGAGCTGGGTCTGCCCACCAGCCAACTTACTTCACTCCATACGACAACCTCTAGGTCCATCCATGTTGCTGTAAATGGTGTTATTTCATTCTTTTTAATGGCTGAGTAGTATTCCATTGTCTATATGTTTAGTGCCTTCTGCAGGTGTGTGCAGAAGCCCCACATCAGCTCCATCTGTGGACACAGCAGGTGTAAGAATTGGGAGGACACCTGGTCATCCTCCTGCAGGGGACCAACTTACTGCTATTATCTATTTACTTGCCCTATTTCTTTAAGGGATTCTGCTCTCTCTGATAAAAAGGGAGATTATTAGCCCTACAGAACTGTACACTTAATGGTTAAATGGTAATTTTTATGTTATGTGTATTTTACCACATTTTTAAAAACAATTTTTAATGTTCAAACATTTTCTTTAATTTTTAATTTTTAAAATATTATTTATTTTATTTATTTATTTTTGGCTGCGTTGGGTCTTTGTTGCTGCGCGCGGGCTTTCTCTAGTTGTGATGAGCAGGGACTACTCTTCGTTGCGGTGCGCAGGCTTCTCATTACGGTGGCTTCTCTTGTTGCAGAGCACAGGCTCTAGGCGCCTGGGCTTCAGGAGTTGTGGCTCGTGGGCTCTGGAGCTCAGGCTCAGTAGTCGTGGTGCACGGGCTTAGTTGCTCCACGGCATGTGGGATCTTCCTGGACCAGGGCTTGAACCCATGTCCCCTGCATTGGCAGGCGGATTCTTAACCACTGTGCCACCAGGGAAGCCCCAAACATTTTTTAAAAGTGAGCTTAGCTAGGATTAAAAAGGCACTAAACATATATACAATGGAATATCACTGAGCCATTAAAAAAAATGAAATAATGCCATTTGCAGCAACATGGATGGACCTAGAGGTTGTCATATGGAGTGAAGTAAGTCAGACAGAGAAAGAGAAATATGACCTCGCTTATATGTGGGATCTAAAAGGAAATGATGCAAATGAACTTATTTACGGAACAGAAACAGACTCACAGACTTAGAGAATGAACTTATGGTTACCAGGGGTGGAGGGTACGAGGAAGGGATGGTTAGGGAGTTTGAGATTTCCATGTACACACACACTGCTCTATTTAAAATGGATTACCGACAAGGACCTACTATATAGCACAGGGAACCCTGCTCAATATTATGTAACAACTGAAATGGGAAAAGAATTTGAAAAAGAATAGATACACGTATAACTGAATCACTTTGCTGCATAACTGAATCACTTTGCTGTACACCTGAAACTATCACAACATTGTTAATCAACTACACTCCAATATAAAATAAAAAGGTTTTTAATAAGCCACTAATGACAAATCAACACCAACCCAAGTCTCCCTGACATAATGAGAAGGGTTGGAAGAGAATTGAAAGGACAGTATATTTATCACAACAGGGTCCGATGTTATTACATGCAAAATCCTAACTCAGCTTGTGGGCCTCCAGCTCTGCCTGTAGTTTTGGGTAAACACCAGTCATCATACAAATGCGGAGACTGAGGCCCAAAGAGAAGATGCAGTGCAGGGCCAGTTGTAGCAAAGCCTAGGCTGGAACCTGGGCCCACTGGCCTCTGGATGAACCTCACCTGGAGGGCTGGAGGGTCCAGCAAGGACAGTTAGTGCCGCCAGGAGGCAGATGCCCCAGTCTTCTGCATTGCATCTGTGCCCTCAGCCCACTGTGTTGGGCACCAGGGACCTGCAGGTGAGATGTCTAGCTCCGGAGGCCCCCTTGGAGGGCAGCTAGAGAAGTCCAAGGCCAGGAGCACTGAGTCATCCGGGGGAGGGACGCTGAGGTCGATGAAAGGCGAAATGGGATAAAGACAGCAGCCATACTCACTTCTCCACCCCAGGCGCTGCTAACCCTTTCACACTCGTAGAAGTAAGTTTGGGGAAATGGAGGCTCAGGAAGGTGAAGTCCCTTGCCCACACCCACTCAGCAAGTGGGGGGCAGAGATGGAACTCAGGTCTGTCCGGGAACTGTGGGGTGATTGCCTGGGAAGATGGTGGGGGCCAGGAGTGGTGCTGGGAGGGAAGTTTAAACCCCACCATCCATCAACAGCCCCCGGATGCCCACGGGAGCCTTCGCCACACCCACGCCCTGTAAGCATTCCAGAACAGTAATCGCATCATGCCGTGCCCCTCCCCACCCTGAGCTGACATCCCCCTGTGGCTCCTTAAAGAGTGAAGCTGGTCTCTGGCCACCTCTGGGGCCTCACCCCCACTTGTCTGGACCTCCTTGTATTTTGTCCCCCAGCCAAAGTGGCCCTTTTGCAGTTCCTCAAAGGCTCTGCCCACCAGCAAGCTGAGCCAAGTCTGAGCCCAGTTTCCCCACTGTCAGAGGAGGCCATGAACCCCAGCCTCTCGGAGTCTGCTGCAACAAGGACAGGGCGTGGAGAGTTCAATGCAAACTGTAAAATGCTGTGACCCCATTCTATGATGACAAAGGAAAGCAGACAAACCCAGGCTGCCCAGGGATGCTGGGCATCTAGCCACTTGGGCCATTGTCTGTCACTTCCCTGGCATCTCCTGCCTCACCTCCCCATTGCCACGGTCCACACAGTCCCCACTGTCCCCACAGTCCTCACTGTCCCCAGGGGAGGTAGACCCACTCCCAGATTTACTAGGGCATGTTAAGAACATGGTTTGAAGCCATCTCTGAGGTCATGAGGTCACGGCAGTTTCCCATTGATCTATTTGTCCCTCCCTTGGCTGCAGCCCTTTGCCCCTGCCAGCCCCCAGAGCCATATCAAACTTCAGCAGCCTCCCCCCAGCCTCTCTGCTCCCAAGCTAGGCCCCAAGGAGGCAAAACACAGGGCAGGGCTTTAAAACACTGCCCCTGGGCGATTTACCAGCTGGGCTGCCCAACCCCTGACCTCAGGAGGAGATGTAATGCCTCTCCCTGGTTTAGCTGGATCAGCGCTGCTGTGAAAAAGAGCCCCAAGTGGGCCAGTTAGGACAGCAGAGAAGGACCCTTTCCCCCAGAAACCCCACCGTGGCAGCCGCTGAGCTGAGGTCCGCGTGCACACGTGGGCGCAGGACAGCTCCAGGCTCGTCCACCAAAGTGTCTCAGGCACGAGCCTGCCAAGAGCTGGAGATTACTGAGCCCAGCCACCTAGGTTTCAGATGGGGAAACTGAGGCTGAGGGAGCTCCTCAAGGTCACAGAGCAAGTTCAAGGAGGGATTTTTCCTCTCCCTGCTCAGCACTTCTGCCTTTTCCTGTGGGCAAGGGTGGCAGTCCTGGTATTTGGGGTGCCACTGGCACCTTGGAAGGCCAAGCTTGTCTCTCCCACAGCCTTCAAATCGGACCTCAGTGGATCCAACGTGTCACCAGGATGGAGCTCCCTGCCCTTGACTCCACGTGTAGAAACCAGACCTCAGGACAGTCTTCTGTCTCAGCTGAAACATCCCACCAAGGGCAGAGGCCAGAGGCACCGAGCCACCCTGTGTTCAGACCCTCTCACTCCCCAGAGAGAACAGTGACCTTTATTTAGGGAGGAAATTTACCAAAAGCTGGAGGGCCTTGAGTCCAAATTTTCCTCAGTCATCGTGTGACTTGCCACCCTCACCAGTGGGGCCAGCAGGAAGAGGGGGTGGTTCTCCAGTCTCCTACACCAAGCAGGGTCCATGGACCAAAGGGGTCACCTGGAAACTTACTAGAAAGGCAGAATCAGGGGCCCATTTCCCTAGGATGTACTGATCAGAATCTGTTTTTTGTTTTTTTGTGTTTTTTTTGCAGTATGCGGGCCTCTCACTGTTGTGGCCTCTCCCGTTGCGGAGCACAGGCTCCGGACGCGCAGGCTCAGCGGCCATGGCTCACGGGCCCAGCTGCTCCGCGGCACGTGGGATCTTCCCGGACCGGGGCACGAACCCGTGTCCCCTGCATTGGCAGGCGAACTCTCAACCACTGCGCCACCAGGGAAGCCCCAGAATCTGTATTTAAGCAAGGTCCTCAGCTGATTCACATACATGTTAAGGAATGAGAGGTGCTGGTCTCATAACGTTAAATAAGTAGGCGTGTGTGTGGAGGGGGCCTGTGTACATATTAAGATCTTTACCCTAAAGAAAGAGCCTAAAGATGAAGAAAGAAAGAAGGGGGCCGGGGGGAGGATACTCTTTTGTGTCCAAAAGTATTTGATGTAACTTCAGAACAGCACATGGCAACTCACTTAAAGAAAAACAAAATAGGGAATTCCCTGGCTGTCCAGTGGTTAGGACTCGGTGCTTTCACTGCTGGGACCCCAGGTTTGATCCCTGGTCAGGGAACTAAGGTCCCATAAGCTGTGTGGTGTGGCCAAACAAACAAAAAAGAAAAACAAAATAGGTCCCACTTGAACAAAGCAGAGAGAGGTGGGGTGGCTGAGACAGGGGTGGTCCCAGATGGGCAGTAGTTTGGGCAGGACCCTAATCACTCAGAGTTTCGGGCCACTGGAGAATTTTGGATAGGGGTGACATGGTTTGATTTAAAGTTTTGGAAAGATGGTCACCTGAAAAGGGCTACCGCCTCTGCTCTCTAAATGCTGCCCAAGTAGGTGAGATTTTCTGAAGTGATGACTAATAGGGAAAGGGGAGAGAGGATGTCTGCCACTTGGAGGGAGGCCTCGGTGGTCCTGAGTGCCTGGATAGATAAGAGAAGATGGTGGGTGGGCGAGGGAGGGAGGGGTAGAAAACCAGGGCTGGCCATCCACTGTGCTCGCCAACGGAAAAAAAAAATTTTTTTAATTTAGGTATAAGTTACATATGATAAATTACACAAATCTTAAGTGTACTTGATGAATTTTTACTACTTAATACGCCTACATAACCACCACCCAGATCCAGATATGGACATTTCCAGCATCCTGGAAGCCCCCTTATACCCTCTCCCCGTCACTCTCCTTCCAAGGGTGTATTAGGTGCCTATCACAGCACAACAAATGATCACAAACTTAGCAGCTTGAAACAACATCCATTTATGATCTCACAGTCTCCGTGTGTCAGGAGTCTGGGCACAGCTTTGTGATCCTCTGCTCAGGATCTCCCACGGCTGCAGTCAAGGTGTCGGCCAGGCCGCGTCCCTTTCTGGGGCCCAGAACTGTCTTCTGAGACCTCATGGTTGTTGGCAGCATCCAGGTCCTTGCAGCAGTAGGACTGAGGTCTCTGTTTTCCTGCTGGCTGTCAGCTGCGGCTGCTTTTGCCATGTGGCCCTCATACAGGCAGTTCACAACACAGAAGTTTGCTTAAAAAGGAGAATCTCTCTTTTTAAGGCTTTTGCCTGATTAAGTCTGGCCCACCCTTTGGGTGAACTCAATATCCAACTGATTTGGGACCTTAATTACATCCACAAAACTCCTTCCCCTTTGTCTCAGTCTATTGGCTAAAAGCAAATCACTGGTCCCACCCACAGTTAAGAGAAGAGGATTATACAGGATGTAGACACCAGGAATTATGGGGCTCATCCTAGGATCTGACTCCCACAAATGTTAATGACTATCCTGACCTCTATCATCATCAATTTGAACTTTACATTAAAGGAATCAGTGTCTCTTTGTGTAAGGCTCCTTCCACTCAACATTGTGTCTATGATATCTATCCATGTTGTTGCCTATGTAGCAACTTGTTTCTTTTCACGGTTGCATAGTATTTCATTGCATGAATGTACCATGACTTATTCACCCTTCCTCTGTTGATGGATATTTCAGTTGTTCCTAGTTTCTGGCTAGTCAAAACGAGCTGCTAGCACTTGGGATTCTGGTTTGGATTCTAGAACAGTAAAAGGACATTAATGGAAAAACTGGTAAAATCAGATCTAAGTCTGATTTAATAATATCGGACCAATGTTAATTTCTGAGTTTTGACAAATGTGCCATGGTTATATATGAGATGTTAACTGCAGGGGGGGAAACTGGGTGAAGCATATGGAGGAACTCTCTGTACTAACTTTGAAACTTTTCCATAGAGCTAAAATTATCCCAAAATAAACATTTTACTTAAGAAGCAAATGAATAATGCCGCTAGCAACCATCTGCTACTGGCCATGGTGGAGTAATAGGTACCAACTAACCCTCCCACTATAAACATCCATAAAACTGGATCAAATACATGAGGCAGTTATTTTCAGGAAGTACAAGACTACAATCCCTGGGAGAAGGGAAATCTGTGAGGTGAGCTCCGCACTCACCTGGCCCTCTGCCTGGGGCCAGTGTCCCAACCACAGATCAGAGAGCTAGGGTCCAAGCTGAATACAGTCATCCCACTGAGCTGAGGAGGCAGAGGTCAGAGTTTGGAGCTGCTAAAGCAGCTGCAATCTGTGGGGCTGGAGAAGAGGTTGCTGCACAGTGGTGGGTTTCTAAGTAAGTCCTTGGTCCAGATCTGGGCTGTATGTGCTCAGGACAAGACCCCTTGGGACTTCCCAGAGAACAGCTGCTATAGGGTGGGGAGTGGAACAGATATACTGAAATCAAGCAATGCTGGGGGATGTTGGCATTCTGGTCCAGCCAGAGAGGAGAGACCTCATTAACATCGTGGGCCTCCAGCTCTGACATCAGAAGAGTCTCCCCTTAGGAACGAGGACTGTGCCCTACAGTAAGGTCTACATGTCCTAATAACAAAAAAACAAGCCCTGTTAAGATCCACAGGGGAAGCACAGTTAAGAGTTTCAGACCTGACAAGTTAGAGGAATTTGAGAAACACCTTGGGCTCTCTACAGATCTGCTCTAACAAGGTACAAAACCAAGCATGCATGAGCCCAAGGTGATCAGCTAGCAATGAAACTGCCTACTCCAATAAGAACCAATAGTCTTCCTAAGAAGATAACAGAATCCACAGCCTCTACAACGCATCATTACAATGTTCAGTATATAATCAAAAATTACTAGAGGCACAGGTGTAAAGCTCCTTTGAACATTCTTGTACGTTAGTTTCATAGGCACTCATCTATTATTACTCAGGAGTGGAACTGCTGGGTCTCACTGTTGTTTTACTAAAATTATTCATTCAGCTGCTTGAGAGGTTAAGAGGAAGGAACCCCAAACCCAGCCTGTCCCCTAGGCTTCAGGCTATTTTCATGTGTCTACGAGGGGCAACCAGTGCCCAACTCTGGGGTCCATAGCCTGTGAGTTTTTACCAGGAGAATGCTGGGCAGGGCCCTTGAGGGCCTCCATCTCCCTGATGTCTCTTGTCTCTCCTTCAGTGTGGGCTGGAGTCGGTGCCCTCAGATGAAGCCCAACATTTTTTTTTTTTTTTGCAGTACGCGGGCCTCTCACTGCTGTGGCCTCTCCCGTTGCCGAGCACAGGCTCCGGACGCGCAGGCTCAGCGGCCACGGCTCACGGGCCCAGCCGCTCCACGGCATGTGGGATCTTCCTGGACAGGGGCACGAACCCGCATCCCCTGCATCGGCAGGTGGACTCTCAACTGCTGTGCCACCAGGGAAGCCCGAAGCCCAACATTTTTGTCACTGTTGTTCTAAATCTCTCCTGCGTCACCAGAGTCAGGCCAAAGAGAAGGAAAATAAAGTCACACCTGATTCATCTGGACAAACGATCCTTAGAAAAATAAAACCTGTGTTCCCTGGCCTGCAAGCTCTGCAAGTGTCCATCCCCCTCTACCCACCGCCTCGCTTCCTCATCTCACTCACACGGGATGATAGCAGGGAACCCGTCACAGCCAGGCTCATCTCAGAAGCCAGGGTGGCAGAGACCAACAGGAGGGAGTTCGGTTGTGGCACAAGGCACTGCACACACTGGGCACTGATGGGCTGTGCACCAGCTGTTGGGCTAACCCTGGGGGGAACCAGAAGGGACAGAAAGGAATAAGATCTTGTCCTGATCCTAAAGGGGAGGACAATTGGGGCAGAGCAGGAGTTAATAAACACGCACTGAATAAATGAACGAAAGAACGAACGAACGAGGCTGGAGAAGGCACCCCCTTTCCTGCTCTGACGACCAGAATGGAGAAGGAGGGAAAGGGAGGTGGTGGAAGGTCAGCGTTTGGTCCAGCCACAGTCATTCTGCGAACTTCCACTCCACCAGGCATTGAGGACGCCCTGGTTGGCAAACCAAGTTTTTATGCCCATGGGGCCCACACTCAAGGGGCAGGGGAGCCGATCACAGACTTGGAAACAAATAGCATAAAATGTCAGATGATGATGTGGGCTAGTAAGATACATGAAGTAGAGCAAAGAGGTGGAGAGTGATGGTAAGGGACTATTTTTTTTTCTTTCATTGGGACTTGCTTTATTATAATTAGCTCCATGGCAGTGAATGCTGGCATTGCCCTCTCCCCTAGAGCCATTACATTACTTGGTAATTGAAAATAGCATTTAAACCATCCACTTGTTTCCACATTAGAGTCTTAAAGAATGAAAATATCTGCTCATAGGTTAGAGGCTGCATTTCAGGTATTTATACCTCCTATGAGTTCTACCCATGGGAGTACCATCTGCTGTATTTGCATACCTGATTGAATTTTTATTTTTAATCGTGGTAAATACATATAATGTAAAATTTAGCATCTTTAAGTGTACAGTTCAGTGGCATTAAATACTTTGTCATGCAACCATCACCACCATCATCTCCAGAACAGTTTTCACCTTGTTAAACTGAAACTCTGTGCCCATTAAACAGTAACTCCCCATTTCCCTCTCCCCTCAGCCCAGGAAGGGGTTATTTTAAACAAGGCAGTGAGGGAAGCCTTTCTGAAGTGGTGACATTTGGGGAGCAACCTGAGCTAGCCCTCCAGATGGGGGGGTGGGGGAGGGATGTTCAAAGTAGCAGGTGCAAAGGCCCTGAGGCGAGAGTGAGGTCATGGGTTTAAAGAGCAGCAAGGAAGCTACTAGTGGGGAAGGGGGTGGGTGGAGGACAGAAGGGGAGAAAGAAGGCAGGGAGATGGAGGGCAGATCTTATAGTGTCTTGTGGGTAGAGAAGAGGACTTTGACTTTTTTTTTTTTGGCTGCATTGGGTCTTTGTTGCTGCACACGGGCTTTCTCTAGTTGGGGCGAGCGGGAGCTACTCTTCGTTGCGCTGCACGGACTTCTCATTGAGGTGGCTTCTCTTGTTGCAGAGCACGGGCTCTCTAGGCGCGTGGGCTTCAGTAGTTGTGACTTGCGGGCTCTAGAGCGCAGGCTCAGTAGTTGTGGCACACAGGCTTAGTTGCTCCGCGGCATGTGGGATCTTCCCAGACCAGGGCCCATGTCCCCTGCCTTGACAGGCAGATTCTTAACCACTGTGCCACCAGGGAAGTCCCAGGATTTTGACTTTTGCTCTGAGTGAGACAAAAGGCACCAGAGGCTCTTAGGCAGAGATGTGTCATGGTCCCTCGCTGTTCCCCCGCCACAATGGCATGGTCTCCACTGGCTGCTGAGTGAAGAGCCTGAGGCAGGAGCTCAGTCTGGAGACCATTAGGAAGCTACTGCCAGGTCTAGAAGAACCATGATGGGGGCGTGGGCCAGGCGATAGGGTGGCAGTGGTATAGCCAGGGTTGGAGTCAGGATTGATTCTGAAGGTGGAGCCAACAGGATTAGCTGATGGACTGGACATGGGGATGGGAGAAAAGGGGGCTCCAAGGTTCTGGTCTGTTGAGTTCTGTGACTTTTGACCTTTTCTTTCAGCAAATACCTGTTACTATTGTAATGAGAAAGAAAAAAGAAAGTACATCTTTTACTGAAGGGAGAAAAAAGCATCCTCTTCGTTGAAAGCGATCCTGAGGGGAGTGCATTACAGGAGGCGCCATCTTTCCCCAGGTGCCCCTTGAAGATGGTTTATCCAACTTAGGGAACTTTAAGCAGGGCGGGTCCGAACGTGCCTGCTACACACGTCGGTCTCTTTTCGTTTTTTTTTTTTTTTTTGCGGTACGCGGGCCTCTCACTGTCGTGGCCTCTCCCGTTGCGGAGCACAGGCTCCAGACGCGCAGGCCCAGCGGCCATGGCTCACGGGCCCAGCCGCTCCGCGGCACGTGGGATCTTCCCGGACCGGGGCACGAACCCGCGCCCCGTGCATCGGCAGGCGGACTCTCAACCACTGCACCACCAGGGAAGCCCAAAATTCTTGCTTTTGATAAAAAAGAGGCTCCTTCTCCTCCATCAACTAGATTCCCAGCCCAGACTGGGTTCCCCTCTGAGGCCGGTTCCTCCTGGGCAAGGACTGTCCTTGGCATCTCCCTCCATCTGCCCCTCTGTCACTGTCAGTGTTTACCATTGAAACGTGGAGAACAGAGACCCATCCTGGTCTCACCCCTGTGCCCGGGCTCACTGGCCCTCAGTGTGTCCCCTCCCACTCCTCAGGATTCCAGCCCTCCTCAGAGCCTTCTCACTACCCTTCTGCTGCCCAGATGTCTCCTTTCCTTCCCTCGCCACCCCATCCCCCTCCTTCTGCCCCACTTCCCAGCACCGCCCCCACCCCAAGGTCTCTTCCTCCAGGCAGTCTTCCTGACCCTCCACCAAGGTGCCCTACAGGTCCGTGCAGCTTCTCCACGGAGTACACATCACGACTATAATTAATGATTATCTCTGGGATTTTTAATTATCATCTGTCCGTCTGCTAGCCTGTGAGCTTCTCTTTCACTCTGTATTCCCAGCCCCTAGCAGAATGCCTGGCCCATAATCCGGGCTCAAAAAATACTTATTAAGTGATCTATAACTCAATTAGAGATGAGTGAATCTGAAAAAGAGCCACCCAGGAGCTAGCATGCAAAATGGACTTTGAAAGTAGATAAAATGTCAATCAACAAAGGTGGAAAGATGGGGGTTTCCAGGGAGAGAGCTCACCATGAAAAAGGAATGATAGTAGGAAAGTGTCAACCTCAGTACTCAAAGCTGTATGTACAGAAAAATAAAATATTTTTAAGCTTTATTGAACAGAAGTGCTTGTTAAATGAATGACTGTCCATCTGGATGGATGAATAATTGGGTGGATGGATGGATGGACAATGGGTTAAATCAAATCCTCTCCTTTTAAGAAACAAGACCTGGGAGAAAAGAGGATTAATAAAGATGGCTGCATTGAATTGAGGTTAAGGAAAACTGCTTTAACTCCAGACCATATCCCACTGTCTATGTACCTTTGTGTCAACTGCCTGTCTGCCACACTCCTTCCTGCTCCCAGGACCCCTGCCCCCGACTCCAGCATCCCCTCACAAGTAGCTACTTCCTTGCTGACTACTTCTAACCAAACCTAGAGCAGAAGCCTTGGGCATGAGGCTGGCTAGGAGATGGACCCTTTGTCCAAGCCTCAACCCAGGTAGGGGGGCTCCCTCCTCCCCACTCCCTCTGCCATCTCTCGGTGACTTTTGTCCTTGGATCGTCTGCGTGATCAGAAGAGGTTTCATTCTCTGGCAACTGGGCAGCCATTAGGAAGAGGCGGACGCGCTATCCTCTCACCACACAATGGTTGGCTAATTCAGTTATTCTGTTTCACCTGAAGACTGTCTTTGCTGCCTGAGACTCTCCTTCGGAGCAGGGCAGGCCCCATCTGTCGGACAGTTCGCTCCAATGTCTCCGGCCATTATGCCTCCACTCGGAGGACGGGTGCGTGTGCAAGCGAGCGAGTGTGCCTGCCTGTCTGCACTCTCTCCCTCTTGTCTCTTTATCATTCTCCCAGGGCTAAAGAGAACTTGTTTCAAAGAGTGCTGTCAGATGTGTGCAAAACAGACCGATAAAACCTAATGCATTTGCTCCCTTTTGTCTGCCTGACTCTCCTACTGAACATTTCCCACTCAGAAAGCCACTTAAAACACATCAGCAGTAACTCCACAAAACAGCCACTTGTTGGCTAATTGTGCTAAGCAGCTGCTGGCAGGGCTGGGGGAGGGGTGAGGAGGAGACCTCAGCGAGAAGCCCCTTTGCTCCCAGCCCAGCTCCTAGGGAAGGGTCCTAGCCCAGGCATCGCCCCCGTCTCCTGCCTCTGCACCGGGAGGCTCTTGCTAGGAGAGAAGAGACAGGGCTCACTGGGTGGGGGGCAGAGAAGAATACAGGCCTGGGTGGGGGGACAGGAGTCTCTCCCAGCACCCCACCAACTTGTGACGGGACCCTGGGAGGGGGTGGGGTCACTGCCCAACTCTAGGACTCAGTTCCCGCTTACATCCCTGGAGGGTTTTGGACTGTGGCATCTAAAGTCTCTCCCAGCTCCCAAAGCTTGCCTGGTGTAGTGCTCCAGAGCCTCAGACAGACCCGGGTTCAAATCCTCACTCTGCTCTAGACAGGCCATGTGACCTGTAGCCCCAGCCTCTCAGAGCATCACTTTCTTGGTGGGGAAAGCAGGATAGTTGCCCTGTCAGCCCTCACGGGTGCTATGAGTATTCACTGAGGTGGTGCCTGTTTGGATCTTGGAGCAATGAGCACAGGCCCTCCCCAGCCCTCAGAAAATCACAGTCTGAAGGATGGGGACTGCTGGGGGCCATTACAGGGCACCCTGACCCAATCTCAGGAATCAGGCAGGTTAAGCTGAGACCTGAAGGTTAAGAGCTGAGCCTGCACACCGTGTGGGCAGAGGTGAGGTGGGGCGGGATCGCAGTTGGAAGGAATGGTATATGCAAAGGTCCTGAGGCAGGGCTGAACTGGAGGACCAGAAAGGAGCCCAGGGGAAAGGCTGGCGAAGTGACAAGAACCGGGCCAGAAGGACCCTGCAGGACACAGTAAGGAGCTTGGCTTTATCTTGAGGGCAATAGGGAGCCACGGAAGGGATGAGAACAGCAAGGGGTTCTCATGAAATTTCTCTTTTTCAAAGACCCCTACTGGCTTCCAGGTGGAGAAGGAGTTGAGAGGGAGGGGTTGAGAGCAGAGGTAGGGAGCTCTCCCTCCGCTGCTGCAACAGCCCAAGCAGGCGCTGGCTGGGTGGCAGAAGTGAAAGGTCCTCCCTGGGATGGGAAGAGGGAGGAGCCAGTGTCCCCTCTGCTCTGGATCCTCAGGACCCCAAGCTCGCTGGCCCTGCTGGTGTGGCTGGTGCCCAGTCTGGAGAGGCAGGGGTTAAGCGCCACAGCCTTGCAGAAATCAGAGGATTACAGGGTTGCGGATGACCTGTCCCTTCTGTCAGACAGGTGTGACGCACCCTGCTATCTCTGGGCTCAACTGTTACCGCTGTGCACTGTATCAGGACTCCATTAGGGAGCCCAGGCGCTGGCTGGCAGCTGTCAGGCCAGGAGTCTTGAGGACGGCAAGTCTTTACCCCACTGCACCTCCTACCCCACTGCACCTCTATGTGAAGATAGCCCTGTCCGCTGATCCACGCTGCAGCCTCCACCTGCCGCTTCCCCAGAGGCAGGAGAGCCATGGGTGCAGACAGCACATGTGGGCTTGGGTCTGAGCAGTCCCAGTTTGGAGCTTGCCTCTGCAGCTCCTGGACCTCGCCTCTGCAGCTCCTGGACCTCACATATGATGCTCAGTTCTCTGAGCTTTAGCTCTCTCATCTGCATGGTGAAAATGGTGATGGCAGCCTCCCCAGGAGGCCACGGAGAGGTCTCAACGAGGCCCTAGGCTTCAAGGAAGTGCCCAGCACACCGGAGCTGCTATCATATTCCCTACTTCTTTCACCTACCTTGCTACATTGCGAGGTGCTGGTTATTAAAATCACCCAGTCTTTCGCTTCTGCCAGTTTCCCTTTTGGCCTTGTCTTTGGAAGCTCAGTCAAAGTGAACCGTTGGTCAAAATAACTCACTCTTCCCAGGCTCCTGGTATAATTACTACCCTCTTCATCATTCCTTCTGATGCCTCCTTTATTTTTGCTTTGCAAACTTTAACCGTCCTTGGTGCATGTGATTTCAGAGGCACCACAAAAAAAAAACAACAACTTGCAAATGAAAGTAACTTAATTGCCTCCCTGCCCTTGACTGTGGGCGGTCACTTCCAATCCTGGGATGTGGGCCCTGGAGGCTGCCCAGGATGCCTGTGCTGGGGGCAGCATTAGGGGTCCTTCCTCTTGGCCTCCTGCTCTGCCTCTGGGGGTCCACCTTCTCTCACAGCAACTACAAAAGGAGCCCCAGTTCCATCCGCATCTCCCGCCGTAGAGTCGCTCACACCGGCATCTATCGATTTTGTGGCCTTTCCTGGAGATGCTTGGGCTAGGGGGTCCCAGAGAGGCCTGTGCTCGCCCCACACCTCTGCTTCTCACCCCCAGCCCCAAAGACCCCCCAATTCTTCTCCCTCTGCTCTGCAGGGCACCTCCTGACACCCCTGATGTCTTGGGTCCCTCCTGGAATTCTCATCCAGCCCCAGCTCGAGAAAGCTGCCGCGTGGTTTGGCAAGGAGTTCCAGTAAGTCTGCCCCTGCGACACATTGTTTTGCAACACTGATGCTGGATTAAGCTGCGCAGTAACCCACATGGGGTACCACGACTGGGGAGTGTGCTCCCCTCTGGAGGAGCCGCTCTGCTTCTCAGCGCTGCCCTCTCTACAAAGTATGTCGTCGTGGACGCTTTTATGGAATAGTCTCTCCGCACAGGGAGCTCATTGATCTTTCCCAGGTTGTTCACATCTTTCTTTTTTAAGGGGAAAATAATTCTTTAAATGCTAGTGGAATGCTCATTTTCCTGTTCCCCAGATATGTCAAGTTTATATACAGTCAATAAGCCTGTTGACAACTTCCCATCTGCATTTCTCATTACAAAAATATCCCCTATGTTTCTGTTACAGCTCCCTTTTGCAGTACATGGGTGAGAAGAGGAGGCCGGGAGAGTGACTTCTGCAATTGTTCATTGATTCGGCAAATATTGTTGAGTTCCTGTTGTGTGCCAGGCAGACCCTGTGTTACCTGCTCAGGATATGACTTTGAAAAGGGCAAACAAAGGCCCTGACCTTGGGAACTCACAGGCTAGTAGAGGGATTAGCCAGTTAGTATAACAGCCTCAGGGAAAGGAGGAGAGAATCCCTGAGGAGGTTAGGTCTGGCTGGGACCTGGAGGAGAAGGAATGTGAACCAGACCAAGAGGAAGGGAAGGGTGTTCTGGGTAGAGGGAACAGCACGTGCAAAGGCTAGGAGGTCAGAGAGCCATAGACCTGTCTGGGGACCTGACAGATCCGTGTGGCTGAAGGGAAGTACCCAGCCAGGGTGAAGGGGCTCAAGGGGGACAGGAGAGACTTGAGGGAAAAGATGAAGGCAGGGGTCAGGTCTTGCTGTACCCTTGGGCCGAGTTCAGGAGTATGGAGGCTATGGAGGAGGATTATGCAAAGGAGTGGCCCAGTCAGATGTGTGATTAGTGGAGGAATGTTCAGGATCTGGCTTCAGAAGAGTTTGAATTCAAATCTCAGTTCTGACACTAACCATTGACCTCAGGCAAATTCCTCAAGCTCTGAGCCTCAGTTTCTCCAGCTATAAAATGGGGACAGTCATAGGTTCTACCACCAAGTGATGTGGAGAGGAGTCACTGAGACACTGTGTGAAGCCATCAGCCCAGGACCCACAGGGCGCTCCGTGGAAGGTATCTTCTGTGGGCAGTCTTTTTGCTTGATTTGCTCACTGCTGCATCTTCACACCCGGAAATAAGAGACATGCAGTAAATACATGTCAAGTGAATGGAGCAGTAGACAGTGGATTGGAGAGGCAAGCAGGGATCAGCCAGGGAACCCTCTTGATTACGGAAGACAAGAGGATAAGAAAATAAGAAATAAAGCTAATTCAATAATCAAAATGCTGTAAGCCGGCACAAGGGGTTAAGTAACTTACACACAGTAGCACTTTCCCTGCCCATTTACAGGTGAGGGCACAGAGGCTCAATCAATTGCCCAAGGCCACCCAGAGAGAGAGAGCTCTGAGGCTGGAATTTGCATCCAGGCCCTTTGACCCTGAACCTTTGAAGAACAACTATGGTGCCATGGGTCCTACCCATGTCCTGTTCCACTTGATTTAGTTACCTTTTGGCTGCCCACACGTGGCTAAGCTACATGCAGGCATAAGAGGGGACTGGTGGGCCCAGAAATCAGTGATCCCCAGAAAGGGCCTTGTCCCAACGGCCTTTCAGTCCAGCAACAGCTTTTTTTTTTTTAATTAAAAAAAAATTTTTGACCATGCCGCACGGCATGTGGGATCCTAGTTCCCCGACCAGGGATGGAACCCGCACCCCTGCGTTAGAAGGGTGGCGTCTTAACCACTGGACGGCCAGGGAAGTCCCCGTCAACAGCTATTTATCTAGCACCTGCGCTGTGCACTGCCCTGTAGGTACAACAGGGAGCATGGTCTGTCCACACGGGGCTTACGGCTCGTGGAAGTGATGGACATCAAACCAAGAGTGACTAGTGGGTGCAGAGCCGCGTTGGACAAGGACAGGCAAGCTGATGTTCACTGGCAGGAATGGTGGTTGAACTATGGAGATGTGTCTGTGTCCATTTCCGTCCCCTGGGACCCACCGCACATGCCTCACCAGGCCCACTAACTAAAGAGTTAAAGCCTGCCCACCTGGGGGTCTCCAGGCCCCTGCTGCAGGGCTGCAGTCAGCGCCCATTGTGATTGGCTGTACCTGGTCCATGCAGCCATTCAGGATTTTGTGTGGTACCCCCAGGTGCAGAGGCTACAGAGAGCTTTGAGGGCCTGCCCTGATGGCGGACAGTAGTGAGCTGGGAAGGCTGCTTGAGGAGGGGACATCTCAGGGATACCTGAGGCTGAGTGAGAGCTAGGTGGGTGAAGAGAGACAAGCAGAGGGAAAGCCAGGAGGAAGGAGACACAGCTGCAAAGGTCCAGGGTGGGAAGGTGCTGGGAGGGGACGGAGAGAGACTCCATGATGAAGCTGGAAGGAAGGAGGCACTTGGGGGCTGGGAGTTGGGGGAGATTTAGTCTATATCCCAAAGCCAGGCCAATGAAGGGCTTATCCCAAGGTCAAAGAACCAGAAGAGGTTCAAGGAAAGAGAGGGTCCTGGCTTGGTGGGAAGGGCCAGAAGGGGGAAGGGAGATGGGTGGAAGGGGAGGCTGGGGCCATGGTGAAGAAAAGGCCAGGAAAGTGGGCTGGAGAGGGAGGCACAGGCCCCAGTCAAGCGAGAGGTCAAATGAGAGGTAAAATCCCTCATATAGCCCAGCCACCAGGGTCCTGGAGCCTGACGCTCAGACATCATTCCTTGAACTCCCAGAGCCCCAAAGGGAGCTTTCTGGAACCGGAGGCAGGTTCCAAGTCTCAGAGCAGGCAGGTGTGAGCGCTGCAGCGTCCAGGCCCCGGCTCCCCGGAGCACCAATTCTGAACATGACAAATGGAGACCCAATAAGAAGGTTGGAAAATGGGCACCTTGGCGCCTCCCTGTGTCTATTGCAGGTTTGGAAATAGCTGAGATGAAAAGAGAGCCACAGGGTGGGGTGCCCACTGGGCAGCTGGGAGGCCAGAGGGAACTGCTGCCACTGGTGCAGAGCAGGAGGCCGAGGAGGGAAAAGAGGCACAGGGAGGATAATGGAACAGCACGATCGGACACGATCAGAAGATGGAAAGGACAAACGTCAAAATGGACACGCACACAAAGACCAGTTGTGGTGTGGCCTAAGACTGTGGTGTGTGTGTGTGTGTGTGTGTGTGTGTGTGTGTGTGCGCGCGCGCGCGCGCGCACGGGCGCGACGCGGGCTTGGAGGAGCAATTTCAAAAGCCTCCAGCCCCTTAGCCCATCTGAGCACCCCCCTACTCTCTTCACTCTCAACCACACACACAAAAAAAAAAACAGAGAGAGAGCACGAGAGAAAGAAGGAAAACAAAATATCTACAGTTGTCGAGACAAGAGGAGAAAAATAGAGGCAAACATCCGTAATTTTCTCTGTGGGGCTTTGAGGTAATTGAGCCATTTGGATAAAAATAAAGGCAGCAGAGGCCCCTTAGGTAAGAAGAGCTTTTGCAATCTAAGAAGCTTGAATTATGCGTCTTGTGTCACTTGAAATCCCCCCATCTCCCCCTTCCCCGGGCAGCCCAATCCACTTTCCCTTTTCTTATTATTTTTTTAAGTACCCTGTCAAATGTCGTCTGCGGAGCAGAGAATTTCAGCTGTCACAACTAATTTCAATTTTTCCACGTGCTTTTCTCCCCTCGGTGTCCCGGGGGAGGGGCCTGGCTGAGCCCCCGTGCATCCGCTCACTTTTTTTATTTATCATTATTGTTATTATTTCAAAACCAGATTTACATCGTAAATTTGTTTGGGGAGTGTTTAAGGACTGTGGTTTGCTTCTTTGGGAAACTGGGCCTGGCCTTGTAGGTTTCCAGTTCCACCCCCCCCACACACACACACTAGGCACACCCCCAGGTCCACCACCTTGAGCCCTCAGGGACTCCCACCACTCAATTCTCGCCACCCACCCCGACCCCAACCATCCACCAGAGAAAACCCAGACCCCAAACACAACACTGATGCTTGAGGTTCTATCAGAAGTGTGGGAACCACTCACGTCTCCCCTAGTAGAAGGAGGGCCAGTGGGGACGAGTGACATTGATTTGGCCCACTCTTCCCCATTTCTCTCATCTTTTCTCTCATCTTTCTTTCCTTCTTAATTTGTGCATTGATTCAAGGGGCATTGAGCCAGGGCAGCCTCCTACATGCCCATCCTGCCAGGGTTCTGGACACACGAAGGTCAGCAGGCACAATCCTTACCCTGGAGGAAACAACAATCTGGTAGAGTCAGGAAGGCAGACAGATTGGTACAAAGCACTTGGTGTGCTGGCCGGTGGCTGTGCAAGGACAGTGGGGTACAGTGGAGGCTAGGTCACAGTAGCTCAGCTACTATGAAGCCTTTGCCAAGGAGCGGTGCTTGAGCTGGCATTTGGAAGCAAATGGAAGCTTGCCTGCCAGACAAGTAAGGGAAGGGAGTTCCACACAGAGGGAACAGCATGGGCAAAGCCTAATGTTATGAGTTGAACTGTAACCCGCAAATTCACATGCCAAGGTCCTAACCCCCAGTACCTCAGAATATGACCTTTTTGGAAATAGGCTCCTGACAGATGTAATTAGTTAAGATAAGGTCACATAGGGGTGGGAGGGGACCCTAATCCAACATGACACACAGGGAGAGAAGGCCACTTGAAGATGAAGGCAGGGATTAGAATGACGCTTCTCCAAGCCCAAGAGTGCCAACGATACCAACGATAGTCAGCGAACCACCAGAAGCTGGGTTCTGCCTCACAGCCCTCAGGAGGAACCAACCCTGTGGACACCTTGATCTCAGACTTCTAGACCCCAGATCTGAGAGACCGTAAATGCTGCTGTTGGAGCCACCCAGTTTGTGGTGCTTTATGACAGCAGCCCCAGTAAACTAATATGCCTGGTGAGCATGGAACAAAATTTTCTGAGAAGTGCGTGTGATTCAGCAAGGTGGGTGCTGGGAGTTTGAAAGGGGTGGGGCTGGAGTACAGCAGGGCCAGATCCTGCAAAATTGGAGACATTATCTGGAGAGCAGGGTGTGGGGGGGGTGGGGGGTGGGCAAGCGGGGAGGGCATGAGAGCATTTTAAGCAGAAAGGGGGTGGCATGGGATCAACATTGTTTTCTTTCAATTTTTTAAATTGAAGTATAGTTAATTTACAATGTTGTGTTAATTTCCGCTGTACAGCAAAGTGATTCAGGTATACATATACATATTCTTTTTTTTTAAGATTTTAAAAAATTTTATTATTTATTTTATTTTTGGCCATGTCAGGTCTTCGTTGAGGCATGCTGGATCTTTCGTGGAGGCACGGGCTCTTCGTTGTGGCACGCAGGCTTCTCTCTAGTTGTGGCGTGTGGGTTTTCTCTCTGTAGTTGTAGTGCACAGGCTCCAGAGCGCACGGGCTCCGTACTTTGAGTCACGTGGGCTCTAGTTGAGGCGCACGAGCTCAGTAGTTGTGGCGCATGGGCTCAGTTGCCCCGCGGTATGTGGGATCTTAGTTCCCTGACCAGGATCAAACCCACATCCCCTGCATTGTAGGGCAGATTTTTTACCACTGGAACACCAGGGAAGTCCCTCTTTTTTTTTAAATATTCTTTTCCATTATGGTTTATCACAGGATATTGAATATAGTTCTCTGTGCTATACAGTGGGACCTTGTTGTTTATCCATTCTATATATATAAAAGCTTACATCTGCTGACCCCAACCTCTCACTCCCTCCCTCCCCCAACCCTCTCCCCCTTGGCAACCACCAGTCTGTTCTCTATGTCCATGATTCTCTTTCTGTTTTGTAGATAGGTTCATTTGTGTCATATTTTAGATTCCACATATAAGTGATATCATATGTTATTTGTCTTTCTCTTTCTGACTTACTTCACTTAGTACGGTAATCTCTAGCTGCATCCTTGTTGCTGCAAATGGCATTATTTCCTTTTTTATGGCTGAGTAGTATTCCATTGTATATATGTACCACATCTTCTTTATCCATTCAACAGTCGATGGACATTTAGATTGTTTCCATGTCTTGGCTATTGTAAATAGTGCTACTATAAACATTGGGATGCATGTATCGCTTTGAATTATAGTTTTGTCAAATACGTGCCCAGAAGTGGGGATTGCTGGATCATACAGTAATTCTATTTTTAGTTTTCTGAGGAACCTCCATACTGTTTTCCACAGTGGCTGCACCAACTTACATTCCCGCTAACAGGGTAGAAGGGTTCCTTTTTCTCCACACCCTCTCCAGCATTTGTTATTTGTGGATTTTTTCACGGTGGCCATTCTGACTGTGTGAGGTGGTACCTCACTGTAGTTTTGACTTGCATTTTGGGATGAGCTTTGTTAAATGCACACCCTGGTTACAGAGAAAGCACTGGGGGTGAGACGTCTTTTTCCTCCCACTCCCTTACTTTCTCTTCCCCTTCAGCATGTGCTCCAGAACCAGGCCTGGTTTACTCACCAGTGGGTTCTGGGGCTCACGATGCAGCCTGTCCCTCATGGGTCCCCACCAGAGTCTGTCGAAAGAAGAAACAGGTCAGCTAGCTCCTGGTTCCCCAGCTCTTCCCCCACTGCCCCCTTGGTTAATGCCCCTCACAGAGCACCTGGTGTACAGAACACTGTTTAGCTGAGGGGGCTGAGTGACAATACATCCACTCTGGGACACATCCCACCGTGCAGCTGGTGTGTCAGCACAGAGGCTGCAGAGAAGTGACCACCTTGGGACCAGAGTCACCAAATGAGGGCGGACATGGATGAGGTGGAGGGCCGGCCCCTACTTCTCAATCCCTTCTCTTCCTCCTTGGTCCACCCAGGCTCCTAGTGTGAGCTGCTTGGTTTTCTCCTGTGTTGTCCTGCTTTCCTCTCTTGTCCCGCTGTCCCTGGGAGAGAACAGAGAAGGGCCTAGAAAAGGCCAAGGCCCTCCCGCAGGGCCTGAGACACAGAGAGGTTACATGACCTGCCCAAAATCACGCAGCTGGTAAGAGGTGGAATTGGGGAATTGAACCCAGGAAGTTTGGGACAGATCCCTCACTCTCAACACACACGGCCCCCACAATACCCATTTGTTTAACTCAGTACTTACTTCCAGAAAGGCAGTGTACCTGGTGATTAGGGTATGCTCTCTGGAGTCAGGCTGCCCACAGCTGAATGTCGGCTCCATCCCCTCCCAGCTGAGCCACGGGACCACTCTGAGCGCTGTTCTCCTCAATGCAAAATTGGAACACTAATGGCTCCTACCAGTGGCAAATACTGGCTGCTGTCCACCAGGCTATTTCCCTTTTCTTCCCAGGCACCCCCAGCCAGACTACGTTTCCCACGCTCCCCTGCAGGCACCATGTGACAGAGTTCTGGCCAATGGCATGTAGGAGGAAGTGATGTCACAACTCCTAGGCCTGGCTCCTAAAACGTCCTGCACCATCCTTCCCACTCTCTACCCTGGGCCCAGGAATGACCGCGTGGAACAGAGTCCCCACCCAACACCCTTGCCCCACATTGGACTATGAAATGAGCAGGAAATGAGCTCTTATTGTGGGGTTATTTGTTAAGATAGTTAGCCTGCTCTTATGAACACCCTCCCCATCTAGCTCTCATGAGGACTGAAGGGTGAATCTCTCCAGAGTGCTCAGCACAGCGCTTGGCGCTTATGAAGTTCTGGTTAATGAGTTACCATCATTGTTCCACAGCTCCATCCTGCTGGAGTGTGAGCTCCAAGGGCCCAGCACATAGTGGACGCTCATAAATACACATCAGATGCCTTGTGTACCTGTGTCCAGCATTTGGGTCAGTGTTCCCTTCCCAGGCCTCCAGTCTCTAAAAGCTGGGCTCCTGTCATTCTGTCAGGGATACCTCAGTCTGGTGGCTCCTGGCCTCAGTAGCCTTCCTCCCTATAGCTGTAGACTCAGCCCTGCCTCCACTCACGATGTGAGAAAGATGTGCCAACATCCACTGCAGGATTCCCCAAACTATGGCCATGCCTCAGAACCCAGGCTCAGAGTTCCTATGCAGGGGTCTAAGGAGCCTTCCCAGGATTTGGCTTCAGAGGCCCTGAGAACCCCTGAGTCAGATGCCATAAGCTGGGTCGTGTTACCCTACCTCCTCTCTCTAAATGTCTATGTGAGGGGTGCCAATACCACACAGGACCACACCTGCTAGCCAGCTCTTCCTTTCTACCATTTAGGAGCTACTCGGGGGAGCTTTGTGATTTTGGATGTGCACCTTAACCTCTCTGAGCCTCAATTTCCTGCTTTGCTGCTCTTAGGGCCAGGCTGCTGGTTACGGTGCACAGAGTAAGTGCTCAACCAATGTCTGGGGTCAAGGCTCTGCCCACCATTCTCATCCCAACAGAAACTGGGAGGATGAATCTTGAGTGCTGAGATGACATCTCCACAGGCAGCATCAGAGCAGACCCAGGAAGCCAAGCCCCATGCTCTGTATTGAGGCTGGAAGCCATGTGGCTGGGAAATCACTTGTCCACAAGCCCAAGTCTAGTCACGGAGTTGTGGTACCACGAGGGAAATTGCCCTAAATGTGAGTCCACGTGCAAGCCTGGGGAAAGTGACTCTGATGCTCGTGAGCAGATAGCGGCAGTCCTTCCGTGCACAATGTTTTCAGCTTGTCTGCCTTCCAGTCACTCCTAAATAATACGTTTTATTTGGTGTGACTGCTCACAGGGGCCCTGCTCCACGCAGCACTGGTAGCCAAAGCATAACATTTAAAGTCTCATCTGCTTTTCATTTGTAATGAACAAAATGGGTTTCAGACTCCCTCAGCCAGCTTGCCCAGTGCTGAGAAGCAGCTCTCCCCGGGATACATTTGGGCCAGGCCCATCACTGAGCAGACACCAGCATGGCCCAGAAGGATGGACAAGAGAGGCCAGCTGGCTGGGAAGCAGCATTTCCTGTGGTAGTTCTGGGTCCAAACCTTGAGTCCTCCGCTTCCTGGCTATGTGGCTTCAGTAACGTTGCTTGTCCCCGCTGAGCCACAATTCTTCATCTGTGGAAGAAATGATGAGGTCTTTGCCACCCAGAGGTTCCCCTAATTCTGATTTCTCCAGCAAGGAACCAGCAGGGGTAGGTAGTTCTTGGTTTTCCGCCCACCACCTGCCATGACAAAGGCTTCAAAAGTCAGCTTCTATATTTGCACACCCATGTTCATAGCAGCATTATTCACAGCGGCCAAAAGGTAGAAACAACCCAAGTGCCCACTGACAGATGAATGGGTAAACAAAATGTGGTATACGTACAGTGGGATATTATTCAGCCTTAAAAGGAAGGAAATTCTGGCACATGCTACAAAATGGATGAATCTTGAGGACCTTATGCTAAGTGAAATAAGCCAGACAGAAAAAGACAAATATTGTATGATCCCACTTATATGAGGTATCTAAAGAAGTTGAATATTAATATAGACAGAAAGTAGAATGGTGGCTGCCAGAGGCTGAAGGGAAAGAAGAATGGGGAATTAATGTTTAATGAGTCAGAGTTTCAGTTTTGCAAGATGAAAAAAAACTCTAGAGATAGACGGTGGTGATGGTTGTACAACAGTATGAACGTACTTAATGCCAGTGAACTGTGCACTTAAGAATGGTTACAATGGTAAATGTTATGTATATTTCACTACAATTTAAGTTTTTTGTACATTAGAAAGAAAACTCAGCTTCGTTTAAAAAAAAACTAAAAAGGAAGAAAAGAGAAAAACAACAAATATAAACATTAGGAATGGGAAAGGGAATAAATACAATGATGGAGGAGATTTCAAAAATGATTGGGGATTCCATGTATAGATCTGGCTAGTAAAATTGAAAATCTGGATGGAATGAATTATTTACAGTTTCCAAGACATTATAAAATTACTAAAATTGACTTTAAAAGAAGTGGAAAACCAGATAATACATTAACTATGGAAGAGGTAGACAATTTTCTCCAAGAATTCCCTCCCCAAAGAAAGTATCCAGGCCCTGATAGTTTTATGTCTGGATTATTTGACATCCATGGAATAAGTAATCCCAAGATTCAGACTCTTCCACAGCAGAGAAAAGAATGGAAGTGTCCCAACTTATCTTATGAAATTTGCGTAACTTCATTGTCAAACAGTAACACAGCACAAAAAAAAGAAAATCACAGACTATGTGTCTTACAAATACAGATGCAAAAGTCATGAATTAAATTCTGGCAATTTTAATCCATCCATATATCACTGTCACAGAATCAGGATTTGGCATTTCTACCTTTCCTTTAATAACTTGCTACGTGTGTAAATCAGGAATTCATCTTCAAAAATTTTTTAATTAATTTTTATCGGAGTATAGCTGATTTACAATGTTGTGCTAGTTTCTGCTGTACAGCAAAGTGATTCAGTTATACATATACATATATCAACTCTTTTTTAGATTCTTTTCCCGTGTATTGTAGTCATTACAGAGTATTGAATAGAGTTCCCTGTGCTATACAGTAGGTCCTGGTTGATTGTCTATTTTATATATAGTAGTGTGTATATGGCAATCTCAATCTCCCAATTTATCCCTCCCCCTCCCTTTCCCCCTTGGTAACTGTAAGTTTGTTTTCTACATCTGTGACTCTATTTCTGTTTTGCAAATAGGTTCATTTGTACAAAAAAAAATTTTTTTTGAATGTTCAGTGCTTTTATGTAGAAAGCATGGGAGGGGTATAAAAATGTGAACTATAAATTTCGTGTGATAGCTCAGCTCCTGTAGACACAGGCGCTACTGGGAACCCCTTACTGCTTAGAGATAAAACCAAGGCTGCAAAGATAAACCAGAAAGACTTAGAGACGTGCCTTTTTGTGGGTGTTAAATGCTGAGACCTCCCGAGAGAAGGGGGAGGCTGTGTGGACTGGGCTGTGGCAGAGAAGTCTTCATTTATATGCTCGTGCATTTATTTATTCACACGGGAAACATAACTGAGCGCCCACCCTTCTTGCTCCACTAAAAATAATCCCTGAGTATTTACTGTGCGTTGGACACTGTTCCAGGCACACGGCTACAGTGCAAACTAGGGAGACAGAGTCCCCGCCCTCAAGCTCCCATTCTCAGAACCCTCAGGCAACAGAGGCAGGCCTGGTAGGGATGGGAGTACCTTCCTGCTGCTGTGCTACAGAGTGGAAGCGCTCACAGTTCGGTGGCTCGGTGCTTGCTTAGGACCCAGCCCATAGCCTCATCGGTGATGCCAATCCTAATAACGGGCACTTCCGAGCATCCTCTTGCCATCGTCTGCCGGAGTGCTCTGCTTGCATCCCATGTGCACTCCTAGAGCAGCCTTGGGACATGGCCGTTTTCCAGGCGAGATCGCTCGGCTCAGTCAGAGTCTTAAGGGACTTGTTCAAGGTGACTTAGGTACTAAGTGGCAGAGCTGGGATTGGAGCTGGGTCTGACACCAGAACCTGTGCTCCTAGCCACTGGGCAACCCTGCCTCAGCCCAGGTGTGGCACCTGGTGGAAGTCTCCAACCAGCTCAGGACCCTTGGGATTCTTGAGGCTTCACCCCACAGGGCTCCCAGTACCTCTTTTCTCTGTCCTGTCTCTCTTTCTCTTCCTTCTTCTTCCTCCCTCCCCCACTCCCATTGCTCTCCTAACATTCTTAGAAGATAAGGGAGTCTGAGTAACAGGGGAAAATTTTACCAGGTGGTGTAACATTGTGGTTAAAATTTGAGGCTGTGAAGTCCAGCAGACATGGCCTTGAAATCTAGCTCTGCAATGTACTAACCTTGGGCAGATCCCTTCACCTCTCTGAGTCTCAGGTTCCTCATCTGTAACATGGGAATAACGAATAGTACCCAACTCATAGGTCATAAAACTTCAATTAGATAAAGCTGCTCCTAGTTCAATAAACTTGACATCATCATCACCACCGTCACCATTGTCACTTGTTATGATGAGGGGCAAACAACAGGCAAATGTTCATTTCTATCCTTCCTTTATCTGACTTACAATATATTTTTCACCCGGTTAGATAGTCTCACTATGCACTAAAGAATAAGATCTTGGGCTTCCCTGGTGGCGCAGTGGTTGAAAGTCCGCCTGCCGATGCAGAGGACACGGGTTCGTGCCCCGGTCTGGGAAGATCCCACATGCCGCAGAGCGGCTAGGCCCGTGAGCCATGGCCGCTGAGCCTGTGCGTCCGGAGCCTGTGCTCCGCTAACGGGAGGGGCCACAACAGTGAGAGGCCCGCATACCGCTAAAAAAAAAAAAAAAAAAATAAGATCTTTTATTCAAAATTGATTTTTAATTGGGAACTATATTCAATGTCTTGTAATAACCTATAATAGAAAAGTATCTGAAAAAGAATATATATATATAATATTCAGTTATATATACATAAAACGGAATCACTTTGCTGTACACCTGAAACTAACATAACCTTGTAAATCAACTATACTTCAATTAAAAATTAAAGGAAAAAATTTTAATTGACTGTTAATTATATGAGCAATGCACAAATACATACTACTTGTTTTGGAAAAACTACCATTATAGGTAAGACTAAGTCTCTTTTTTTTTTTTTCATCTTTATTGGAGTATAATTGCTTTACATTGTTGTATTAGTTTCTTCTGTACAAGTGAATCAGCTATATATGTATATATATATATATATATCTTCCCATATCCCCTCCCTCTTGAGCCTCCCTCCCACCCTCCCTATCCCACCCCTCTAGGTCATCACAAAGCACCGAGCTGATCTCCCTGTGCTATGCGTCTGCTTCCCACTAGCTATCTATTTTACGTTTGGTAGTGTACATATGTCCACGCCACTCTCTCACTTCATCCCAGCTTCCCCTTCCCCCACTGGGTCCTCAAGTCTGTTCTCTACGTCTGCATCTTTATTCCTGCCCTGACCCTAGGTTCATCAGGACTGTTCTTTTTTAGATTCCGTACATATGCTTTAGCGTACAGTGTTTGTTTCTCTCTTTCTGCGTTACTTCACTCTGCATGACAGACTCTAGGTCCATCCACCTCACTACGAATAACTCAATTTCGTTCCTTTTCATGGCCGAGTAATATTCCATTGTATATGTATGTGTCACATCTTCTAGGTAAAACCAAAGTCTCTTTTGAGTGCCTGTCCTATAGGCTCCGCCACCTTCTCATCCCTTCCCTCCCCACCCCATCCTTCCCCATCATTCTCCAAAGGTAAATCTCTATTTTCATTCGTAGCCTCTGCCTTGGGCGTTTTGTTTTTTTTTTTTCCTGTGCATTTGCCAGCACACGAATTTATGTGTGTGCAGTACATTCGATTTTCTTTTTACATAAAGGGATCAGACCCATCATATCTTTCTACTATTTGCTTTTTTTACTCCTTTCGATTTACTAATGTCAGTGAGAAAGGAAGAAGGAGGGGCATCCTAGGTCTGGAAACTTCAGGGCCAAAGACTGCAACTCACAGACTAGTCATTCCACTGGGACACTTGAATTTGCTGGGCTCACCTTTGCTCTCCCTGTGGGTTATCTGTTTTATCTTTGCAAACAAACCACAGTTGTTCTCTGTCTGAATCACCTGCAAGCCTCAGGTTCTACAACATGAAAACCTCTTTCTCTCCACTCAGTCGGGCCAGAGTATCCATCAAACCCAGCCAGTGGGAGGGAGGCTTTCTTTACAAGATGATGAAAAGACAGCTCAGGGTCTGCGGCTACTGCGAGGCCCAGGCCTGTTGTCAAGGCCCCTTTTCTTGAGCCCCAAGTTCTTGGAAGCTGTGATCATCAACAAGAAAAACCAGAAAGACATGTGTCACTGCGAAGCATGGAAAACACACCCGAATGTTACAAAAGCAGCCTGTGATTTGACCCTGGAATCTGACCTTGTCCCAGGCATTCAGGTGAGAAAGGATAACCCACCACCTGGCCTTTAAGACTTTTTGACCCTTGAGGCAATCCCAGCCACTGATTTTGTCTTAGGGATGAAAGGCCCTTAACCAAGAGTGACATTTTGTTGAAAATGCAGCTAGGTACTTCCTGCTTCCACTTGGGGTAGAATTTTCTCTGGAAGCATCACATTTTTCCTGCTCCATGGCAGCCTGGTTCTAGTGAAGTAGTCATTGTTTTTCCCCCTGGCCTCCGGGTCCAGAGCTGAGTCAAGCACCAAGCCACAGATAAAATAGACAACTAATGAGAACCTACTGTACAGAACAGGGAGCTCTACTTGATGCACTGTGGTGACCTAAGTGGGAAGGAAATCCAAAAAAGAAGGGATATATGTATAGCTGATTCATTTTGCTTACAGTAGAAACGAACACAACATTGGAAAGCTACTATACTTCAATAAAAATTAATTTTAAAAATAAAAATAAATAAAAAACAAACAACAACAACAAAAAGTTTTAAAAAAACAAAACCAAAAAACCAAGCCGCAGAGCAGAAAACTGGTGTTCCTAAAATGGACATAGAATAGAAGCAGGACACCTACATGACTGGGAGAGAGAAGCCTGCCTACCTGCATCTCTCTTTTCCAGATACTTCCAGTCTCAACCAGATTCAACACGCACACCCACACGCGCGTGCACACACACACACACACACGCTTTTAACTCTATCCCTAATTTGTGGGACCAAAAGGCTTGAGAATCTCTAGAAATCTCTGTGTAACAAATAGAGCATATGTTCTGATAGAAACTCTTCTTTTCCTCTATAACAAGCAACTCAGCCTCCGCGCCTAGTTTATTCTTTGCAGTGTTCGTCACTGCTACCACCACCACTCCAGCCCGTTTCTGTCTGCTGACTCATGTCTCTTTTCTGTCACAGATATCAACTGCAGGCTTTCTTTATGGCTTGGTTATTATCTTGTGTTCCTTGCAACTCCTTCCTGGATTTCATTTCCAGTCCCCATCCTAGCTAGCTTTTTCCTGATATCATGCCATCTTGGTGAGGATGATTATTGAAGACAAGGGCCTTTCAGAGACCATACCTCAATAATCCATCCACAGGAAGAGCCTTTGTTGGAAGGATGGGTGGACGCATGCACGCATGCATGGATGAATGGCGGATAGACTGATGGATGGTGGATGGATGTATGGACGGATGGTTGTATGGATAGAGGCTGATAGGTGGATGGATGGATGGTGGGTGGGTGGGTGGATAGATGGATGGGTGGATGGCAGGATGGATGGATGGATGGATGGATAGATGGATGGACAGGTGGATGGATAGATGGTTAGATGGATGGTTGGAAGGGAGAAAGTTTAATGTAACAATCCCTAGCAGTCATTATTTATTCTCTAGGCAGAAGGAAAAGAATCAGTTTCACAGGCAATCAAATGATTTTGTGTTGGCCTAGCCAGGAAAGAAGATAAGTCCATCCAAGTCTTAGCTAAGGATGAGGGAGGATGGATGTGACCAGCGGGACACATAAAATTTACTGAAGTATAGTTGATTTATGTTGTGTTAATTTCTGCTGTACAGCAAAGTGATGCCTATATATATATGTGTGTGTGTGTATGTGTGTGTGTGTGTGTGTGTGTGTGTGTGTATATGTATATATATTCTTTTCCATTATGGTTTATCACAAGATGTTGAATATAGTTCCCTGAGGGCACATATATTTTTGAATGCTGTCTGAGCATGACCCATTTGAATGCATCCTCTTTCAACCAAATCTGTTTCTTCTCCCACACCCTCAAACTGGTTTTGTGTCACCATTTTTAGTGGACAAGAGTTGTTTATTTCCATTGTATCCACTTTTCTTCTGGTAACACTTATATTTTCCTCCCTCCCTTCATTCCCTCTCAATATCTATGGCTCTGAGATCTCAGAGCTCTCAGAACTCTATGGCTGAGATCCATGACTCAACTTCCTCCCCCTAAGATGGCTTATGTAATCTTTTTTCCAACATATTACTATGAAATTTTCAAACAGAGCAAAGTTGAAAGAATTCAATAGTGAACACCCATTAACCCACCCCCTAGCTTCTACTATGAACATTTCACTACATTTGCTTTATCTCATGTCTATCCATCTATCCGCCCCTCCGTCAAGCAATTAATCCATCTTATTTTTGTTGCATTTCAAAGTAAATTGCAGACATCAGTACATTTCCTCCTAAATCTGTGTAATTGACTAGAGTACAATATTTGTCTGCATGTTTTTTCTTTCATTATAAAGTTTACATACAATAAAATATACAAATCTTGACATATGCTGAATTTTGTATGTACTGTGTAACCCAAATTCCTATCAATATATAGAATGTTCCCTCATGCTCCTTTCCACTCAATCGCCTTCCTCAACTTTCAGAGGCAACTACTGTTCTGATCTTTCCACTTGGGCTGTCTCCAGTTTTAGGCTATTATGAAGCTGCTACGATAATTACCGTACAACTTTTTTTTATGGACACATATTTTCATTTCTTTTCAGTAAATATGTAGGAGTGGAATTGCTGGGTTAAAGAGTGGGTACAGGGCTTCCCTGGTGGCGCAGTGGTTGAGGGTCCGCCTGCCGATGCAGGGGACGCGGGTTCGTGGCCCGGTCCGGGAGGATCCCACATGCCGCGGAGCGGCTGGGCCCGTGAGCCATGGCTGCTGAGCCTGCACGTCCGGAGCCTGTGCTCCGCAACGGGAGAGGCCACAACAGTGAGAGGCCCGCGTACCGCAAAAAAAAAAAAAAAAAAAAAAAAAAAAAAAAAGAGTGGGTATATTTTTAGTTTATTAAGAAACTTCCACTCTTTTTTTCTAAGTGGCTGTACCATTTTACACTCCTGAGAACCATGTGTTAGCATTCCAGTTGTTCCATACTTTGTCAACATTTGATATCTTTCCAGTTTTAGTTTTAGCCATTCTGGTGGGTGTGTAGCGGTTTTAGCTTGCATTTGCTTAATGACTAATAATGTTGAGCACATTTTCTTGTGCTTATTGACCATTTACTCATCTTCCTTTGGAATGTGTCTGAATTTTTTGCCCATTCGAAAAGGTACATGCATCCCCATTTTCATTGCAGCACTATATACAGCCAAGACATGGAAACAACCTAAATGTCCACTGACAGATGAATGAATAAAGAAGATGTATATTTATACAAAGGAATATTACTCAGCCATAAAAAAGAATGAAATAATGCCATTTGCAGCAACGTGGATGGACCTAGAGATTATCATACTAAGTGAAGTAAGTCAGAAAGAGAAAGACATATATCGTATGATATCACTTATACATGGAATCTAAAAAAAAAATGATACAAATGAATTTATATACAAAACCGAAATAGAGGGACTTCCCTGGCGGCACAGTGGTTAGGAGTCAGCCTGCCAGTGCAGGGGACACGGGTTTGATCCCTGGTCCAGGAAGATCCCACATGCCGCGGAGCAACAAAGCCCGTGCACCACAACTACTGAGCCTGCGCTCTAGAGCCCACGCACCACAACTACTGAGCCTGCATTCCACAACTACTGAAGCCAGCATGCCTAGAGCCCATGCTCCGCAACAAGAGAAGCCACTGCAATGAGGAGCCCGCACACTGCAATGAAGAGTAACCCCCGCTCTCTGCAACTAGAGAAAGTCCGTGAGCAGCAACAAAGACCCAACACAGCCATAAATAAATAAATAAATGTATTTTTTTAAAAAGACACAATTAAGGTGCATGAACTGTATCTGATTGTTATGTCTCTTTGGTCTCCTTTAAAAAACAAACAAACAAACAAACAACAGAAATAGACCCACAGACATAGAAAACAAACTTACGATTACCAAAGGGGAAGGGGAGGAGGGATAAATTAGGAGTTTGGGATGAACATATACACATTACTATACATAAAATAGATAATCAACAAGGACCTACTGTATAGCACAGGGAACTATACTCAATATTTTATAATAACAAGGGAAAGGAATCTGAAAAAGGGCAAAGAATCTGAAAAAAATAGCTATATATTTATATATAACTGAATCACTTTGCTGTACACCAGAAACTAACACAGCATTGTAAATCAACTATACTTCAATAAAAAAATTGTTTTAAAGGAAGGAAATTCTGACACACAATACAACATGGATGAAACTTTAAGACATTATGCTAAGTGAAAGAAGCCAGTCACAAAAGGACAAATATTGTATGATTTCACTTACGTGAGGTACCTAGAGTAGCCAAATTTATAGAGACAGAAAGTAAAGTGGAGGTATCCAGAGCCTGGGAGGGGGGAAAACAGGGAATTCATGTTTAAGGGGTACAGAGTCTCAGTTTGAGAAGATGAGAGAAGTGCTGGAGATGGATGGTGGTGATGGTTGCACGGCAATGTGAAGGTACTTAATGTCACTGAACAGTATACTTCAGAACAGTTTAAATGGTAATACATGTATATATTCACAATATAACAATTAAAATTTAAGTATTTATTTTTAAAATTTAACTCATTAGATTTCAAAAAATAAAAATTGTGGTATTAACAAGTGTCAGCCAGGATGAGGAGTAACAAGAACTCATCTGCAGCTGGTGGGATGCGTGTGCCACTCTGGAGATTTTTTGTCCACATTGGAGAGCAACTGGGCTTTCTCTAGCAAAGCTGAGGTGGCATATTCCCTACCACCCTCCCCAACCCCCAGCATCTTCACGCCTGGGTGTATATCCTAGAGAATCTGCCAAACACTGCATAAGGAGACAAGTTCAAGAAAGCTTACTGCAGCATCATTTTGTGGCAGAGAAAAAATGGAAACAATTTAAATGGTGATCCATGGGAGAAAGAATACATAATTTCTAGTTTATTCATAGAGTGGAATAACAGGGAAAGTAACTGAAATAAGGCTACATGGGTGAACTTGGATAAACCTCAGAAATACACGTGGGGTCAAAAAATTTAAAAAGACACAAATGACAGAAGGATACACAGAGCGTGATACCATTTATATCAATGTAATGTTTAAAAGCATTATACACACACACACAGACACACACAAGAATACAGCATCCATTAGAATGCAGATTACCAAGTTCAGGAAGGCAGTTACCACTGGAGAGGAAGGAACAGACTAGGATCACGGAGGGTAACACAGGGCTCTTCACTAGTAACTGCAGTGCTGACTTCCTTTGTTGGCATTGGATACATGGTTATTCATTACATTATTCTATGTACTTGTTTGCTTGAAATATTTCATAATAAAAAATAATAAATCAGAGATTAAAAGAATATGATGGGACATTGCCAAAAGGGTCTATGCATTAATTTATAGAAATCATTGTTCATTGAACACATACTATGGGCTCAATGCTGGAGACACAATGGCAAACAACATGGATACAGTGCTGCTGTCTCTGAAGCTGATGATATTGTGGGGGAGACAAGTTTTAATCAGATAATCAGGTGAATAAATGTATAACATAAACTAAAATAGGTGCTCTGACTTCCAGGAAGGAGACTGGGGGTTTTCTATGGAGGGGTTTAACTGGTCCAAGAGAAACAACTTAAAGATGCTGACTTTGGGAGATGCCCAACAAACAGCCCAGCTGGACCATTCTACATTGAAACCCAACAATCCTCACCCACCCAGAAGCATGAGCAGGCCACCATGTATTCCCAAACATCTGAGGAAAGTCCGTAACACAAAAGATAGGGACCATAAAGCCTACCTACTTAGATACATACATACATACATAAAGCAACTGAGATCGGTGCAACGTGAACTGTGCAGGGAGAAAAAACTTTTACTAAGAAACTATGTTGGGCTTCCCTGGTGGCGCAGTGGTTGAGAGTCCGCCTGCCGATGCAGAGGACGCGGGCTCGTGCCCCGGTCCGGGAAGAACCCACATGCCGCGGAGCGGCTGGGCCCGCGAGCCATGGCCGCTAAGCCTGTGCTCCGCAACGGGAGAGGCCACAACAGTGAGAGGCCCGTGTACCGCAAAGAAACCCCAAAAAACAAAAAAAAACTATGTTTATCATCCTCAGAGAGATAAGGGAAGGTATTCCACCCACAAAACAAGAACGGAAGGCTACTTTTTAAAGAAAGGACTGTTGGGAGAGCAAAGGAGAGCTCTTAGGAATTAAAAACATGACAGCATAAATGAAAAACTCTACAGAAAGACTGGAATATCAAATTGAGGGAATACTCTTTTTTTCTCCAGAAAGAAAAGCAAAAGACAAAGAGATGGGAAACAGAAAAGATAGGACAATTAGAGGACCAGTAAAGGAGGTCCAGAATCCAAATAATAGGAGCTCTAGAGAGGTAAATAGAGAAAATGATGGAGGAAATCCTCAATTAAATAGTTCAGGATAATATCCCAGAATTGAGGGACATTAATTTCCACATCAAAAGGGTAACTGTGTGGCCAGCATAATGGACAAGACACATCACCATGGAATTTCAGAACATTGGAGAAAAAAAGAAGAGTCTATTAGATTTCCAAAGAAAAGGGGAAAAAAGTCCAAAAGGATAATATATCAGAATAGCATCAGGCTTCTCAACAGCAACAATGCTTGCTAGAAGATAATGAAGGAATGCCTTGGAAATTATTGCCTCAATCTAAAATTCTATACCCAACCAATCTATGCATCAACGGTGAGAGTGATCAGTAACGATCTAGAATAATTTTCCTACTGTCAGCAATGAGTGGGACTGATTCTACCACTTAAATTCTAGCAGATCATCTGAGGAAAATTGTATCCAAGTGATAATATGCTGCGATTTGATAAACTGGGATTCACCCACTCAACATAATTTAGTGCCTCTGTGGACCAGATACTTGGTGTTGGGAATACCAACATACACCACAGTGTAATTTCTATCAGGAATCTGGATATGTCACTTGACTTCACTGTGTCCTTACTTTCTCCACTACTAGAATGGATCGGATGCTCACCTGCTTTGCCTCACAAAGATGATGGAAAAGACAAGAGTATGAGAGAGAGAGTAATTTCATCTCCTCAAAAGGAAAATATGAACAAATACGAATCCAGTTCTTTCTCTGCTTAGCTCTGTTATCAGCACTGACTTTTGTCTGCCCAGCAAACATCTCCAGGCACACAGTGCATTTGGAGAGCAGGGTGCCTCCCTTCCACTCCAACTCTGAAGTTGATGGGGAACTCCACTCCTGGCCACAGCCGATTGGTTTAGGGTGGACACCCAACCTTTCTGAGCCAATCAGAATCTTGCCCTGGAATTCTTTTTTTATATATATATAAATTTATTGTATTTATTTATTTTGGCTGCACTGGGTCTTCGTTGCTGCACGCAAGCTTTCTCTAGCTGTGGCGAGCGCGAGCTACTCTTCGTTGCGGTCCACAGGCTTCTCATTGCGGTGGCTTCTCTTGTTGTGGAGCATGGGCTCTAGGCACATGGACTTCAGTAGTTGCAGCACGTGGGCTCAGTAGTTGTGGATCGTGGGCTCTAGAGCACAGGCTCAGTAGTTGTGGTACACGGGCCCAGCTGCTCCGCGGCATGTGGGATCCTCCCAGTCCGGGGCACGAACCCATGTCCCCTGCATCGGCAGGCGGACTCTCAACCACTGTGCCACCAGGGAAGCCCCCTTCCAGAACTTTTTCATCATTCCAAACTGGAACAGTACCCATTAAACACTAACTCACCATAAATGTACACTTACCATATGATCCAGCCATGCCTAGGTATTTACCCAAGAGAAATAATAGTATACGTCCATAATAAAGACTGATATTCAACTGTATTTATAACAGCCCAAAATTGGAAACTGTCCAAATATCCACCAACAAGTAAATGGATAAACAAATTGTGGTATACCCATTCAATAGAACACTATTCAGCAATCAAAAGGAATGAGCTACTGATACACAGCACCACACGGATGAATATCAAAATAATTATGCTGCATGAAAGAACTCTGACAAAAGAGTACATACCATGTGCTTTTATTTAAACAAAATTCCAGAAAACACAAACTAATCTATAGTGACAGAAAATAGATTGGTGGTTATTTGTGGATGAGGAGGCCAAAGGTGGGGAGGCTGGAGAACGGAGAGGGGTGGGATGGAAAAATTACAAGGGGGCATGAGGAAACTTTGGGGGGGGGGGTGCATGTTCATGACTTTGATAGCAATGATGGTTTCTTGGGTATATATGTAAAACAGTGTCAAAGTATACACATTAAATATGGGCAGTTTATTGTATATCAAAATTTTTTGTTCTTTATTATATATTAAATTTTATCAATAAAACTGTTGTAAAAAAAGTACTGGATGTTAGAAGACAATGAATGATGACTTCAGTGTCCTAAAGGAGAATTATTTGCAATACCAACTTCTACAACTATCTAAATTGTTAATTGAGACAGCAGAATAAAGATTGCTTTGGACAAGCATGGCCCCAGAATATTTACTGCGTGTACCCTCATAGGACCTTACCTGAGGATGTAGCACTACTCTATGAAGAGTAGGGTGGTATGAGGGCAAGACTGGTACTCTTACTCTGATGGTAAGACACAGGGTACCTGTGTCTTACCATTGCTCTAAGGAATGTCCTTTTTCCTCATCAGTGCTGGGGATTCTTAGTAACTCTCCTCTATTTTTAGATTTGATGCTGACATGCTCTTTAGTCTGCACTTGAAATTCCAGTGGAAGTTTGACAATAGAAAAGGGGGTCTATGAAAACCTCTAAATGGAGAACACCCCACTCACAAAGAGTTACTGCTATGAATTCGTTCTACCTCAGAGAGAAAGAAAAACAGTGCAGATCCTGCGATAGGAATGCAAGCCTTCCCCAAATTACAAATGACCAGATGTCAAGGATCCTTAGCATAATGAATACTGGAAATACCCATACTATATCTTTTAGGGTAAGGGTCTCTAATACAACATTCCCCGTATCTATTTTGTTCTCTTAATTTCTTTAGAGAATCATATCACTGTTCAGAAATATTCGCCTTTTCTCCCTGGAGGTGGATTATATTTCTCTGCCATTTGGCCAACACTTGACCACTGGCTTGTTTTGGTCAATGAAGTGTGAGCAAATGTAATGCATAGCATTTCTGAGGTGACGCAGAAGCTTTAAAAGACAGTCCGTGCTTTACCACACTTTCTTTTCCCTTTGCCTCAATGATGTTTAATGCTTGAGACAGGCTGTTCTATCAGCTTTGGTTGAAGAGTGAAGGCAATGTGTAGTAGACGCACAACCTACCAGCGATGTTCACCATGTAGCATGAACATTCATGTTCACGTGAAAAATAACCTTTCTTGTTATTAGCCACTGATATTTTGCCGTTTGTTACTGAAGCATAACCTAGATTCTTACAGATAAAATTTCATTTTAGAGTGGCTTCTAGCTGGTAATATCTAAGGAAGCATTTCAATGTCGTCAGTAATGTACCTCTAAATCCCAGGGTGGGATGGCTTATTTAGGTGACAGTCTCATATGCAAAGCGAGTCAAAACCAGAGTATGGGGATTTTTTTTAACCTCTGAGAATCTTTTCCTATCCAGTTTGGGCAAAATCATTCTCATTCATTCATTTCAGAAATATTGAGAGCCAACAAAATGCCAGGCATTTTGTTAGGTACTGGGAAGGGCAATGAACAAGGCAAGTGCAGTCCCTGTCTCAACAGAGGTTTTATTCTAGTGGAAAAGACAGACAATAAACAAATAGTTACACAGTGATTTAAAGACAGTCGCGATAAATGCTAAGATGATGAAGTCTACGGTGTTAGTAGAACATAGAACACTGGACCTGACTGGGTCTGGGTCATCCTCCTCTTTGGTGCCCCCAGAAATAAGTGAGTTGCCCAAAGTTACTCAACAACTAAAAGGGGGAAGAACCAGAACCTCATCCTCTTACTTAGGCATTCTGTGATCTTTGGACCAAACCTTGAGTTGTGCCTTATATTGGGCCAATAACCCTGTTTTCACTCATAGGGAGAGCCAGCTGGAATTTGGATGAATCAACATACTCACCTCAGATTTTTAAAAGTATTCAAAACTCAAGTATCACTGATACTGGGTCAGCAGAACCATCCCTGTTTGGGAAGGTTGATGCCATATCCTTGATTTTTACAAGGACAGCAAATTAAAACACTCAACACACCCACGCTGGACCACAAATAGATATGTTGGCATGTGTTGGTCCTGCCTCACGATAGCACTTCAACAACAGCAACACCGCCAACTATGTGCTTTCCTACATGGCTCGAAACATTTTGTCCAAAAGCGATACCCTCCAATATTGCAATTTTGCCAAATTCTTTTATTTTACCATAATCTAGGAATTAATCCGATTTGGCTTTACTCAATTCATAGTTTCCTAAGCACCTAGGGATACAGGGAAAAATAAGACTCCGCCTCTGCTCTAAAGGAACTCACAGTCTAGTAGTGAAGTCATTAACAAATGAAGAACTGCTCTTTGATTATTGGCCATTTATTGCTCATACGACTTTCCAAAATCTAAAGTTCTCCTATCATGCTGACACAAGAGCTCAAGAGAAGTCACATTGGATTTTACTTCCTTATTTCCCCTTTCTTAGTGCTCATCTTCCTTCATAACTTCAAGATGGGCATAAAATAGTTGACAACATGACTCTCCATTAAATTCGATTCCTTGGCACCATAGAGCTTGGAAATATTAATCATGAGGGCAATCTTGTTAATCCAAAGAGGGGCACCTCTATTTGGACCTGCCACTGACAAAATGTGTGTCAAGCCCCTAAGTCTTGTTTCTTGGTGAAGGCGGGGGGTAGCTGCTTGCTCATTTGTAAAATCCACCTAAAAAGCTCAAGTGTGTTCCAGCGTTAAGATTCCTTCCCTTGCTTTGAAATATCTATATCTAGTTACCATCATTTTAAAAAGTTACTTAAGCATTCCAAGAAGCCCTCTTGCAATACTGTTTTGACTCGGCAGGCAGGGAAGCAATGACGGTCCTGTGGTATTTCCTGCATCCCCAGAGTCCCAGAGTTCGTGAAGGAATGTGTAAGAGGACACCACGCTGGCTTTCCAGTAGAGGCGCCCTTCCTAAACTGTGTCGCTAGGCAACCCCAGGTGAGGCATTAGCCCATCCTCGAGGAAACAGATTACGATGCAAGAACTCGGGCCCAGGACTCTGCAAACGTGGGGCACTATTTTGTGCTGCTGTTCCTTGCCCTCCAGCCTCCCTCTGGGTCCTCACGGTGCTATTTCAAAGCGCGCACTCCCAGTATTCCTAATCGACGGTCATTTCTGGGAGGGGTAGCCAGGGTGCCGTCTAGGGAAAGCCAGGTCACGCCTCTCTGGGTTTCCAAACGGTCGACAGCCGGACACCTCGGGACACACTCACACACACACGCCTCAAGGGTCTGTCACGATATCATCGACGGCCCTGGACCAAACCGCGTCTGGGAATGGCGGGATCGCAACCTATCCCTCGAAATCAGATGGCAGCCTCGCTCGCAGGGCCCGCCCCCCACTTCCGGCCGGACCGCGGTCACGTGCCCTGACCCCGCCCCGCAGACGCGGCTCCTCTCGCTTCGGCGAGCGTCCCGGCTTCCCTTCCGCCGGAAGTGGGGCGACTTTCCCTTTCCGGCTACGGGTCCCCAAGCGGAGCGGGAGGCCCGACGGGGGAGCCGAGCGGCGGCGGCGGCGGGGGCGGTAATGGCGGAGCTGGTGCAGGGGCAGAGCGCTCCGGTGGGGATGAAGGCCGAGGGCTTTGTGGACGCTCTGCACCGGGTCCGGCAGGTACGGGCGCGGCCGGCTGGTAGGAGCACGGGAGCCCGAGGCGGGGCCGGGTCGGGCCTGATGGGGAGAAGGGAGTCCGGCCTGGGGGCGGGAGGTAACCTGGGCTGACGCCCCAGCTGGGCTCGGCCGTTCCTTGTGGCTCCTGCAGCCGAGAGGAGCCGAGGGATGAGGCGCCACTGGGAGGCCCAGGCCCAGCTTGTCGGGCCGGTCTCCCAGGTGCCTGCAGCCGCTGGGAAAGGATTTGTCCAGGACGCCTGGCCCTATCGCGTCCCCACGCCGGGGCTGGACCCGCAGGGCAGCCGGCGTGGGGTTCTGAGGTTTACGGGGGTTGGGGGCTAGGGGAGCTCACGGCGAGGACCCGGTCTAGACAGAAGGGGGCTGTCTCAGGCCCAGTAGCTTTTTAAAACTTGGAAAACATCCTCTTCAGACTTATTATATTTCGAGGGTGGAGTGGAAGGAATTCGAGGGTGTTTTACTTTTGAGGGTGCTCTGGGAGAGGAGAGAAAGAAAGATGTTAGGTGTGGGTGGTCCGTAAGACGTAGAAATTCCTTATGGGCAATAGTTTTTCCTCTTTCAGGGAGCATGTGATATGAAGTCATTCCAACAGTGAAACTTGACCATCTGACAATGTCGTGCATTTTGTCAGAGTTAAATAAACTGATTTTTAAAAGGTTGCAAACTTCCCTGGAGAATGAATATGGGACCTGCCAGAAATACTCTTTGGTTTCTGGTATGATGTTTAGAACAGAACATGTCCTTGTATTGTGTGTGAAACTTACTGAACTTAAGTGTTAGCTCTAATACTTAAATTTCTTCTGCTGAGTGTCTTATACTCATCGTCTCTTCCTATTTAATTGTAGGCATACTAACGGATACTTTAAAAGTTGGGCTATAACTAATTACTGCTTGATTCCTAACAGAAAGCTACAGGACTCATTGTATTAGAAGAAAGCCTCCACTCGGTCGCTTGAAGATATGGTCTTTACACCTCTTTCCAGTATTCCAGGGGAGGGAACCCTACCTGTTTCCCAGATACTGACTTTTCATTGTAATACTGATGCTCCTATAGACATTACATTGGATCCCAGAAGTTTCCAAACCTGTGGTTCCGCCTAAAATTATATCCGATGACTTGTTACTTACTGCCTAGGCACCAACCAATATATAGTGAGTATCCATCTTACTTAGACTTCAGAGCCAACCAGTGGCTGTAATGGATGAACAGTGCCATCCAGCTCCCCTTCCAGCACTCTGCTTGCCGGCGTGTTACACTGCTCTCCTCTACAGTACAGGGTCCTGAACCTTGTTTCTCACTGGCTACTAATATGTAATGGCTTTCACTCTGTGCTGATGTGTGACAATCACCTTGTCGGCCTCTGTATCCAGGAAGAATTATAGTCACTACCCTAAAGAGCTCAGATCCTCAGTTTGCAGAAGGCCTGTAGTTGAACATAAAATGAATTTTGAACCATTGAGAAGACTTTCTGCTTCTCTTGAGCCAGTGGTTGAACTCATATTCTTGGACAACCTGCTCAAGAGGGAGGGAGACCCTCAGTTAAATGCTGACCTAATGTGGATTGTTGAAGCAGTGGTGTTTACTACGAGCAGAGGAAACGTCACTGGAAATGTTCCCAGCTCTGAAATGCACCATTGACTGGAGCAGTTGTAAGCCCAATGGAGACAGTGCTGTAAGTGTATTACTTCTGAATATTAACAGCTGGAGGGCGATACTATCTCCAAGGATTTGATGGCCTTTAAAAACTAAAGAAAACACAGGTTTGTGGGTAATTTTAGGTTTATTTATAGATTTGCATTGGGCAAGAATGGAATGTTAGAAATCTAAAATATTGTGTGCTTATATCAATAGTAAAGCTTACCTCAAAGGGTCTCATATCATTTGGGCATCTGATGATGGTGGTTCTACCTCGCCATTGTATACACAGCATGTTGCAGAAATGTGATTTTCCCCCCAGTAACCGGAGATAAAAGAGAGTGCATTTCTTTATTTAAATGATTGGAAAGCTTTTTCTCCTCTTAGGTGTCCTCATAAACACCAGGGACAGTCTGTAAGGCCCTCATAAGTTTGTCAGGGAGCAGTAAGCTGTCTGGTGCTCAGTTTATCCAGAATATCACAGTAGAGTCTGAGTTGACCCTGATGGGATTTGAACCTGCAGTTTCTATTAAGTCTGATATGTAGAGTCCAGCACCTAATCCACTAAGCTTCCCTCCTGGCATCTTGAAGCCTCATTTTGTATCCTTTAGACTCTTTCCAACAAAGGGAACCAATTGTTGCTGTTAGATCACTCTAAGCATGGTATTCCTAGATCTGAAGGGAGTCTCTGAAGATGTCATATAAAATTTAAAATTTCTGCAGCAGTGTGAAGTCCAGTGAGTTAATAGTGTTTGGCCAAAGGGATAACATAGTCATTTTGTAGGGGAGTACACAAATGTAGAAATGTGATCTGATTCAGTCCCACTGGTGAAGATCTAAAACTGCTGGGTGTTTAAAAAAAAAAAAAAAAAATCATGTCCAGTTCTCTGAAGTCATTGGCTGGTTAGCAAAAATAAAGTGTTTCTTCAATTCTTCAACTCGTTGTTTAGAGAGCACAGGATCCTAATAAGAATGGGATGTGGACTTAAAGCCAGATTATCCTGTTCCGTGGCCACACTGCACCTCTAAGCTGACTACTGTCTGTCAGGCTTTCAAGGGGACCTCATGGAGATTATGGATGAATAGATACAAATCTGTTTTGTTTTGTTTAGCTTTTCTAAAAATATAAAAGAGTTCCTGGAAAGCCCACTGCTGATAGATTAGTAGCATCCATTACCAAGTGCACCCATTCGCATGTTAACAGGACAATGTCACACCGCAGTGTACTTCACATTCCCAGCGGCCTTCCTTCCACGAGCTGGCCCAGCCGCCTGCCAGTCATCACCCAAATAGACGTTCTCTTATCAAACTGCTAGGGCTTCTTAGGACTTTAAGCTCCTATTTTGACCTAGAGCCAGTCATTTCCTCTGCACTGCATAATTCCAGAGTGCTTTATTCACATAAATACAGTGTTAATTGGCACCTCATGGAGTTGGGCATCATGGTGATTCTGCTCCCAAATGCTTGTGACCAAGCTACTGAAGAGTCAGTGGAAAGTAACCTTTGACAGATTTTAAGGCCGAGAGCCTATTCTTTACTAGCACTGTTTTTTGGAACTGTTGGTTGGTGTGGGGCCTCAGAAGTTCCACAGTCCTGCAGAAGATGCTTGCCAGTGCTGCTGTTTCACACTTCGAGCCTGAGCAGTAGATGATTTGGCACGTGTGCTGTATAGAAACACTAAATTTCCTTTAAAAGAATGTGCCTCCACCATTTAAAGAAAAGGCCTGTGTTCATTGACTGTTGGGCACTCCTTGAGAGATACTGCCTTTGCTCACCTCATATGTGATGTTTGTGCCTCATGGCAGAGTCGTGTGTGCTGAATGCTCAGTGGCTTTAAGTTTACTCCACTGAGACTGTCTCAGACGTGCCCAGTGGTTGAGTAGCTCAGGTCATCATTTCACAAGGGACTAACTCCTGCATGTACATTCATTTGAACTTTCTCAGACACTTGAAGAAAACCAGTGTCTGCAGGACATCTGTGGGTTGCTCTGTGTCTTTGCTTTGATGGGACCCAGTAGAGTACCCTACAGAGAGCGAGTTCTTGTTTAAGGGTTTTCATGATGTGACTGAGCCCATTTGGGTCACCGCACTTTCATGGAAGCACTGAACTTCATATTTGGTATTGAAAAGTAGATGGTAAATGAACAGTACGTTCCACTGTATGCCTCTAACGCTTTTCTGATATTCAGCTGGGACTTCTTTATCTTTCTTTCAAAATCTGATAACCCATGTGTATCATCAAAGTAAGGTTTCTTAAGACCCAAATACAAATTTGCCTAGACCAGAGTTTTCAGACTGGTGGCTTGTGGGCTGGAGAAGGCTCAGAGCGGGCCTGCAGGCATGCTTTGTTTGATCACACAGTGCCAACACTTAGAAACTAGAACAATTTCACGTAAAAAGTGAGATTTTTATCTAATACTTGGCCATACTGCTCCCACGTTCTGCACTGACTTTATTTGGCAGGAGCTGGGTAGCAGCTGCCCCTTTGCATGGGGCATTGACTCTCCGAGTTGCCTTTGTTCTCACCACTTGGCTTTTGTTCTGCACTGCCCATCGGGATGCCTAGTCAGCAGCTTTTTTTCCTCATCCTTTTCCAAATTGTGAGCCCGTACGCTAATTTAAATTTCTAATGGAAAGAGCTCTGGTGGAGAGTTAAGAGATCTGTCTCCTGCAAGTAGCTGCATGACCTTGGGCTAGGTTGGCCTTTCCCAGCATTTGATCTACAAGCTGTTCATAGATCTTCCATGGAAAAGGGCTCATGACAGAGAAGTTTGGGGGATACAGGGTTAAATAAAGGTGAATTGGCTTCTTTACTGCAGGACTTCTCAGAGCCCTTAGTATGCTTCTGTGCATCAAGTCCTACTAGGGTTTGGGATATGTATTGTAAATATACCCAAGTTCTGTCACTTCATACCCTCTTTTCATAAAACCAAATCACCATCTGTGGATCAAACTTCAGGAAATATTAAACTAGATAATCTCAGTGGTCCTTCCAAGCTCACCAACATTCAGAGCTTCCATCTAGCTAGATCTGAAAAAAGTTTTGGCCATATTATTTTGGTTCCTTTACTTTCTAATGTGTTGTGTTGGGTGTCTGTTCAAGCTCCCCTCTCCCTAGCTTTGCTGTGCAATTCTTTTACTCTGTTAATCATCCCTCTTGAAAATGTTTTGCATTTAGAGTTTTGTTTTAAAGACACTTGGGAAAGAATAGCCAATACTTTTGGAGGCATGAACTACATTTTTATCCTAGTATCAGATGATAGCAGATCACTTGCAAGACTGAGTAGTGTTCGTGGAAATTGTGATGTGATGGGGATTGCCTGCTGTTGTTTGAGGATCTGCTGAATCCAAGGCCTCTTGCTGGATGCCGGGCCAGTGTAAAGATAAATAAGACAAGTTCGCTGCTGGTTTTATCTTACCGTGGAATTAGATCCTCACAACAACCAAGTGAAAGAGGCAGGACAAGGGTTATAATTTTCATTTTATATTTGAAAATAATAAGCCAAAGGGAGATAAAGCAGTATTCTCGGAGGCACACAAACAGTTAATATAAGCAGTAGTTCTTGGACCCATGTCTTCTGCATTCTAAGAGGGACTCGGTTCCTTTGCAGACGTGGTTGGGTAGTTTTCCATCTCAATGAGAATTCTGCAGCAGAATCCTCAAAGCATCAAAGGGATGCTGGTGGAATTAGATGGGACATAGGGGAGAAAACTAATGGTCATGTCATCTTGAGGGTCTTTGGAGGGGGGATCCTAGCTGGAACAGTATTTGAGCTTGGACCCTCAGCTGGTCATCTTAGCATTTTTCCGACAGGCTTCTCCATAGTCACTTTAATTTTAGCAAACGTTTAATGAGTACTTTCTATGTGCCAAACACTTTGCTGTGCATTAGGGAAGTTCTTGAACTTTTTTTGGAGCATAGACCTTTTTAAGACTCCTGAAAACTTTGAACTGCTCCTCAGAAATATTTAAATAGTTTGTGTGTAATTTCAGGAGGTTCATGAATCCTCTAAAGCTAATCCCTGGAGCTCCCAGTCAAGGAACCTTTGTCCTGGGAGTACCAAGATGATTGAGACAGGTCCGCACCTCAAAGAGCTCCCTGTAATGGGGAGGCAGTATAACCAGCAACTTCCTCAGTGAGGTCACGCTACTTAAAAGGTAGTTTGTAAAGTGCTTTGCAAACAGATAAAGGAGTATTTAATTTTCCCCAAATGTGGGTGGCATGAAGTTGTCAGCAAAAGCTACTAAGAAGAGCTGATATCTTATTCGATTGACATATAGAATTCCTTGTTTTGGTTAATGCCAGTTAATAGGGCAGGATCAGCCAGGGCCCCATCTCTAATGACAACAATAGCTACCATTCATTGAGCTTGTGTTGTGCTGGGTGCCAGGCAAGGACTTTCATATAAGTTCTCTCATTTGACGGTTGCAGAATACCCAAGAGGTAGTATAGTGAAGTGGTTATTAAGGCTTTGGATTCAGTCTATATGAGTTCAAGTTCTGGTTCTGCCAATTACTAGCTTAGTGACTTTGGATAAGTTATCTAACATCTTTAAACCTCAGTTTCCGCATCTGTAAAAGGGAGATCATTGATGGTGGCTATATCTATCTATCTATCTATCTATCTATATCTGTATAGACAGATTTTTTTTTTTTTGGAATAGCTAATATTAGAAGTTAGGAGGTTGCCCTTGGGAGGTGGAGGAGGGTAGTGACTGAAGGGGTCATGAGGCCAGCTTCGGGGGTGCTGGTTATGTTCTGTTTCTTGATCTGGATGCTAGTTGCACAGGCATTTTAGTACATGAAAATTCAAGCTATCAACACATCCATGTACTTTTTTTGTATTATTATTTTATTATTTTTCAATAGAAGGTTAAAATAGCAAACATTTCTCGTTCCTTACGACGTGCCCAACATTGTTCTGGGTGCTTTTTACATTGTTATCTTGGTATCCCCATGGGTACAATTCCAGGCAGACTGGCTCCAGATCCCACAGAATTGAGCTACTGTCTAAGGTCACCGTGAAGATGAAATGAGGGCACCAATCAGGCACTTAGTAAGTGCACAATAAATTTGATATACTGCTGTCTTCATAGTAACCTAGGTAGTGGGTGCAGATCAAGGACTTGCCTCTGTGCACCGTGGCTCCAGACCTGCCCTCTGAGACTTACTCACTCTCAGCCACTGGGCTCGACCGCTCTGGCCACATACTGTGTCTTCCTGCTGTGAGGAGTAGAGACTTTCAGTCCAGTCTGTCAATTCGCCAGGGCGGGGCCACCCTGGGTGACTTGAGAGCAGAGGTTCCAGGGAAGCAGGTTGGGTTCCTCCTCCCTAAGTGGTGGTGTGAGCTCTCACCTCTACTTTAGAATCGACAGTGACTATGTTGAATGACATGGACCCAATCAGTGTGTGGATGACTTGCCGCCGTTCAGATAGCTTTGCCTGTTTCCATTTAGTGTAAAGTTTTATTAAATGTGAAGTTGTGGAAATATTCACAGCTTTCTGTTTGGGTTTATAGGGTGAGCTACTCTGATTACAGAACTTAAAAGATGTGCACTGGGAATAATTAATTGCCATGTTTCCTAACTTTAGTGAATCGTGTACCACCTTTATTATGATTTTTGTCATATCAGTGAACCCTCAGTATTCTATTTACTTTGTGTTTTAAAATCATTTTAAATTTAGATTTATTTAAAATATTTTTGAACATTCATCCATGCACCTCCCCAAATTGCTTTGTACTCTTTATATATATTTTGGCGGTACGCGGGCCTCTCACTGCTGTGGCCTCTCCCGTTGCGGAGCACAGGCTCTGGACGCGCAGGCTCAGCGGCCATGGCCCATGGGCCCAGCCGCTCCGCGGCATGTGGGAACATCCCAGACCGGGGCACGAAACCGTGTCCCCTGCATCGGCAGGCGGACTCTCAACCACTGCGCCACCAGGGAAACCCTACTTTGTACTCTTTAGAAAACACTGGTTTAGTTCATCCCTGCATTTTACAGGGAGCAAGACCACTGAATGTCTTGCTCAAGGTCGTACACCGGAAGAGCCAGCTAGAAAACCAGGACTCCTGACTGATTCCTGGTCCAGTGCTCCCCTCCTCCACATTTCTACTAACTACTGGCAGTGGAGGTTAAATGTCTATGACGTTGATTTATATTTCATCCATTAGCTGTGCTTAAAATAGCACAGGTAGACAGGTAACCCATTCTTGCCGCCTCCCCCCAGAAAGGGGGGAAAGTGAATCAAGTAGTAGAAAATTGGTAGCAGCGCCCCTCAAGGTCTTGCTTTCAGATAAGCACTGGAGTGGCCTTGGTTTTCTTGGAATATCGTGACTTCTGTGACTATTTTCTGGCCTACACCATTATTAACTGAAAATGTACCTCACTTCCCTTAAGCAGCTACTGTTCAGAATGGTCAGTTATGGAAGTGAGGAATTACTTGACTTCTGTGTACTGGAAATCATTAGGTTTTAAGTCCTCGGGAAGTGACTATGTTTAAGAAACTATTAAGTGGAGGAAAGGGAGTTAGCCTAGTGCTGTGGTCAGTAGCATGGACTCTGGAGTCAGGCAGGCCTGGGCTTCAGTGCTGTTTCTGCCATATATAAGATGTGTGGCTTTGGGCAGGTCACTCAGCCTCTCTGAGCTTCACTTTTCCTTATCCTAAAGTGAAAATAATAATACTAGCCTCCTAAAGAATCATCATGAGCAATAAATGAGATAGCATCTTTAAAATGTTCTTAGCAGAGTGCCTACATACACATAGTAAGCACTCATTGAATTTTAACTCATTATTTTAGTAGGCATTTAAAATCATGTCTTAGAACAAGGCTGCATTTGTATGAATAAAGAAACACATTGTTTTTTTACAGTGTATTGTAATATATAATGTGATATCAGTGTAAGTTATGGTATAATTGTATATCATAATGTTAAACTCACATCTAACATTTGTTTAGCTGCAGTTCAAATGCAGTTATTGACTTCAGAGCTACACGTCTTAACCATTATCCTGTACAGTACAGGCTTCTCTCTTTGGGAAAATTTCCCAAATTATAGATAACCTGAAGCAAACATGATTTAAAAACAAATCTGAAATCCTCAGTCACATTTTAGAAGGTCGCTTGTTGATTTAATCAAAATTAGGAATAGAAAACTTGTTATATCAGCTTTGGGGAAAAAATTACAGTCCAGCAACATATGAAACATACCATATAAATTATAAGGAACGCCAAGGACTCAGGAATGACATCTGAGCTAATTTGGAAGGAAGGGAAGAGGTCTGGAAGCTAAGAGCTCTCCTCAGAAGAGGGTAGAGAGAGTGCCAGATACGTAGAGCTTACATTTAGGGTCCTGTCTTTGAGGGTGATCTGACGTGCACACTACTGGGGGACTCCACTGGTAACCATAGCCTTTTCTCTTGTGTTTTGGGGTCGTCCTTACTGTCTCTTGCCAGTGTTTTGGTCTGTCTTCAAACAGACAACTGGCCCAGTAATCTTGAAAACCCTCACACCGGCCATTTACTGCTCAGTTTATTGGGCAGACGAAAGGGTCTCGGTGGGGCATAAGCCACTGCAGTGTTCTCCCCTTTTAACCTGCCTGCTTCCGGAGCTGAGTCCTTCAAGATGAGTTTTGCATTTTAAGTAAGTAGCCAACCTCCACAAGCTTATCCAAAACAAATATGGAGAGCAGGGTTGAAAGCTGGTGGTAGAATGCTGTTAGGCGAGATTTATACAGTATTCTGTTTTAGAGCAAATGCCCACTTGCATTGAAGTTTGAGTATAAGAGATGGGGTTTCTATCAGCAGTCTTAGTATTTTAATTATTTAATTTAAAATAGTGTTTTTCAGCGAGCACCTGTCCAGGCTACCATCATCTGTAGCCTAGACAGGGCAAACATTTTCTTCAGAAGTCCAGAGAGTGGGAATTCCCTGGCGGTCCAGTGGTTAGGACTCTGCGCTTTCACTGCCAAGGACCCAGGTTCAGTCTCTTTTTGGGGAACTGAGATCCCACAAGCCGCGTGGTGTGGCCAAAAAAAACAAAAGTCCAGGTAGTAAATTTCGTATATATGTATGTATATATGTGTGTGTGTGTATATATATATATATATATATATATATATATATATATATATATATAGCTCTGCACACCATATGATGTCTGTGAATGGGTGTAGCTGTGTTCTAATGAAACTTTATTTACCAAAGCAGGTAGTTCACCAATGGGGGTTTGCTGACTCCTGGCCTAGAATACCTCCTAAATGGTCCTGCTACTCTTGTCCCCTTAGAATCTATTGATATTTTCCTTGTCCAGGGGCATTTTTTTAAATCATAAATCAGCAGGTTACTCCCCTTACTAAGCCTTGTAGTTGCTTTCCATCACCCTTCATATAAAATCCAAGCCCCAGAGTTCCCTGGCGGTCCAGTGGTTAGGACTCCATGCTTCCACTGCAGGGGGGCACAGGCTCCATCCCTGGTCGGGGAACTAAGATCCTGCAAACTGCGAGGTACAGCTAAATATATACATAAATATAAATAAATAAATTAATTAAAAGTGAATAAATCCAAGCCCCTTCCCATGACCTCTGAAGCCCTATGTGAACTGCCCTTGCCCACCCCTTGGAACACATCTAGTTCCTTCTATTCTAGTGATGTCAGCTTACCTATCAAGCTTTCTCCTGCCTCAGGGCCTTTGTACAAGCTGTTCCTTCTGCCTAGAATGCTCTTCCTCATCATTTAGGTGTCAGATCACATCTCACCTCACAGCAGCCTTCCCTGATCACCCTGTTTAAAGTAGCTCTCCTGAGGACTCTGTATGTCCTTGTCTTCTCTTATTAGTATCATGCTTATCACCAGCTGAAATGATCAGTTTACTGATTAGCTTGTGTACCTGTGACTCCCCACTGACTGCCGACTCTGGGAGAGTAAGGACCTGCTTATTCTTGTTCACTGCAGAGCCCAGGACATAGTAGACACTCAGCACTTGTTGGGTGAGTTGCCTTCTTTTACAGCCCTGGTATTTGTGAAGTGCTTTCTCACGTACAGGGCTCCTTTGTGTTCAGAGAATGTTGTTATCTTTTCAAAAACTATGAAGCAGATGGTATTACACCCAGAGGATCTTAGGCAGAGAGGAAGGGGACTTGCCCAACACCGCAGAACTAGGAAATGGAAAGGACGAGGCCTGACCCAGGATACCTGACATTTAAATTCAGCCTTAGGTTTTCAATATCATGATTGTCTTTGGTTGTTTATTTGTTTAAAGTAATTTATGTTGGTCCCAGAAAGTCTCAGAATTCTGGGCACATTTGGACAACCTCAGGAAAACTACCACTGAAGACATAGGTCTGGGACATCTATGCTGGCTGCGCCTAATCCACCCTTGCTTGTTAGGCTTAACTGAGGGACTAACATCAAGACCAGTTGTAAATACTCCTTTGATTAAATCAAAGAGTTAATTTATTGTGAAAATCACATTTAATTCCTAATGGAAACAAAGCAGATAAGTGTAGGAAGCTCTACGTAGCATTTGTTTCTAGGAGAAAAATTTAATAGCCATGTTCTGTTCTTTGATGATAAATGTTAAAAGTTAGAATAGCTCTCAGAGGTTATCTCAGTTTCTCCAGTGCAGGAATCCTTCCAAACTAGTCTGGACAGATTGTCATCCCCCTGCTGTTTGAACTTCCAGTGAAGAGCAGCTTGTTGTTTTATGTTTCTGTAGATCACATCATCACTTTATAGGGGTTAAAGTTAATGGGACGAATATATTCCTAAGGAGCTGCCAACATTTGAGCACACGTGACCTTTTAAATATTGCTGGGGAATTTGTTCCTTAAGGGAGTCCTGTGCTAAAGCCTTTTGAACAAAGTTCTTCATATTGCTGGCCTGCTTTTTTCCTTAAAATGTGGTACATACCTATATGTTAAGTGATGACTTAACAATTTGCTTGTAGAAGACAGATTCTTGGAAGTATCATTTCTAAAGACACATTATTACTAAGACCAAAAGGGAACTCAGTTACCAGTGCAGAGTCCACGTCCTGTCACGACATTGCTTTACGTTCATCTCCGTCGGGGGGAGAAATGAGGTAGCAGCCCTTTAAAGAAGACTCTTGTCTTTCTCCCTCGGTGGAGCCATGATTTGTTACTGAGTATTTAAATCTGATTCTCTCTGTAGATTGCTGCTAAAATTGATTCAATTCCTCACTTGAATAATTCCACACCTCTAGTGGACCCCTCAGTGTATGGCTATGGAGTACAAAAACGGCCCTTGGATGATGGAGGTAAGTTGCTGTAAATATCTTTGCCTTTCAGGTTGGTAGTGAACCTGCCAGTTAAGTTGGAGTCTGTGTCAGCCATTTCCTCAACAGCTTTCTCCAGCGTCACTCTCTGAAGAAGAATGGTTGAGGGGAAGTATTTAAGATGATTTTCCTCAGCAGTTCTACGGCATTTGAGCTCTTACGTGCCTTGATAATACAAGAAGTCTTTTCGGCTGGGCTGTAAGGTAAAAGACAGTCTTTGAGCACCAGCTTGGAAATAATTTGACTGATTCGAGGGTTTTGCTTGATTTAGCCCTCAGTTATTCCTCAGTGCACACGTGGGAATTGAAGTTCCCACTTTTCTCCAAAGAAAAGCTGAGATTTGGTGCATGGCTCTGGGGAGGCTGTGGCTACATACTGACTGACCTTAAAGAAAGGAAAGGGGAGTGATGACCTTTTTTCAGTTTATCTGCTGGTTTTTTTCCACCATTCCCATTTACAACAGGCTCTTTCTAGCAGCATCCATCCATTTTTCTTTCATTCATTCCTTCGTTTATTTCATGGTTTGTTTATATACCCTACTCATCCTCAAAAGAATTTGAGACCACTTAGAAGTGCGTCATTACCAGCACTTTGGCAAAGAGTATCAGATGTGTTTCTGCAGAGAACTTGGACTTCCTTTATCATATTTCATCTCCCACACAGTAGCTCTGTCAAAGGGATTCTGAAATGCACTGGACTGCACGTGAATATGCACATAGTGGGTGGGCCTGTGTCTTCTCTTCCCGTCCTCAATCTGCATATGTACCCAGCCACGTCTGTGTGTTCAGATCTCTGTGATACATTAGTAAGTGAAAAACAGTCAAGGTATACAATGGTATATATTTTGTAATCTCCTTTCCCCAAAAAAGTGCATGTTTTATGTTCATAGAAAAAATGTAATTTGGCATGACTAATTGCTCTGGTCTCTTTGGAGAGTCTAAAAGAGATCGCCATCGTTTTTGTAAGTGGGAACCTTTTTGGAATAATTATATAGACTCACATGGTGCAGATTTTAATGGAACAACCCGCAATTTGGGTGTAAAAGTTCTTGTCTATTTAAAAAAATCATTAATGTTTATGGTCACTCACAGAAAATCTACCGCAGGGCCACTGGAACTAAGGTGACCATTTACACTGCTACTCTGAAACAGTATCTTGTGATCATCTTATATTTGATTGGCATTAGTGATTTCTTAGACCAAACATGAGTGATTGCATTATCTGCATTTTTGCCTTAGCAGAAAGCTGTCATTCAAAGCAACCTTTGTTACCTTTTTGGGGCAATCTTGTTTCAGTTCCTCTTATGGGACATCAATATAAAAATAGCACTAAGTTGTCTGGCTCTGAGCATACGTCTCATTAATGGACAGTGTGTCTCTCTGGCCCACCATTTCCAGAAATTGAGATCAATACATTCCACAACTCTCAGCCTTGTGTTCACCCACTGCGTGGAGTTGAAGTGTAAAACTGGTGCCCACAGAGAATAGTATCACTATGTCCTTTGCATAATGAATGCCTAAAAATTTGCAAATGAAACCTCTGGCATCTTGCAGATGTTTTTTCTCCCATTAATCCTTTGGACACTCATTTGAAAGAATGTGACTCGTTAAGTCACCAGTAAGTCCAGAATCTCAGTTGAAACTCCAGTTCATTATTATATGTGTATCATCACTTTTTCTTTTTCTTGAGAACCATAATTTTTTGCATTTTGGGGGACTAAGTTTTTGTGATTAGAGAATAAATACAATTTTTCTCTTTCCTCCCCCCAGATATTAAGTCTCCTTTAGTAGGAAAGAACTGAGGGAGACCCTTTCCGCCTTGAACCGCGTCTCCTGTCATCCCCAGGCCTGTGTTTTACCGTGACAACAGACTGTATTTGAAGTATGAGAAATTTCTCTCAGACTTTTTACATTCTACATAACGGTTTGATAAAGTTAATCCTCTCTTCTGTTTAAATAATAGAATTACACAAATTGTTTCTTTTTCTCCAAGTCGGTCTCTTTGTGTAGAGTTTGCGATTTGCTGTGGACCTTAAGGAGAGCTGGGTATCTGGGGCCTGCCCCAGCCTCTTGTCAGTTGTCTCCTGACAGGGGTGAGGTCACTGGGCCAGTTCTGTTCTGTTGAATAAATATGTGGATAAACAGATCCCGTCAAGGAAAGTGATGTTCATGTTTACCCAACAGCTTTCTGAGGGTCACAGTCTTGCTGTTTGTGAGATGAAAGTTTAGAAAAGCAGAGACGAGCAACAAGCAGGAATGCCGGCCCTTTTTTCTTAGCAGTAACGATTTCCGAGGGCTTTGCGGTTTTTTGTTTGTTTGTTTTTTTTGGCTTGGGATTTTTTTGAAGGACATTCATCAGATCACTTCTTTAGCAGTAGGAACTTGCAGACTTTCCCGTGAAGCCAGGTTCTTTGACCTCTGGGAGGTTAAACTTCAGTCCCCTAGAAGTTTTTGGAGGTGTTATTTGGGTCTGTTTAAAGGTACTTCAACTCTTAAGTCAACCATAAAGAACCTTAACATAGGGCTTATTCAGGACATTGAGAGGTGCAAACACATGTATGAATGGGAGGATTTTTTAAAGTGCTAGGCAGTAAAACAGGAGGAAAGCGATTTGAGTTCATTGTGTTCTGTTGTAGAAAGCGATTTGGGTTAGTTGTGTTCCAAGGCAGTTGTGAGTTGTCCGTCAAACTGCCAGTTCATGAGCTCACTTGGAACCCAGCAAGAGCTTTGCACCCAGCCTCCAGAGCCTGCCTTGGTCCCTGATCTGGGAAGAGCAGTCATTCTGCTGCCCTCCCCCTCTGGGTCAGGTCATTTTAACTATCAGCATCTTCCATCTTGGCACCCAAACGCTTTCTCACCGTTTTTGAGGTGCACCCTACGGATTCGAGAAGCTCCCTGCTGGTCTTGGTGTGACAGTGGTTCCATCCAGTACTTTCTTCATGCTTCTGCTGGAGCCCATCGAACCAGTCCCATCCCTCTGCTCTATGACTTGTGGCAGCTTCCGGTAACCAGGGGGCCCAGCCCTTCCTAACCCGACTGCCGCCTCCTGCCCTTCTAGTCTCGCTCCCCCGTTCTGCACTCTGCAGCGGCCTAGTCAGCTTTCTTCTCTTTGCTCTTCCAGAAACACTTCCCCCATCCCAGCCCTTTACCTGGCTGACTCCCACTCACCCTCAGTCTCGGATGTGATGTGACTTCCTCCTGGAAACCTGTTCTCATCCTCACCTTTTGACTTTCTTCAGTGCCCCCCTCTCGCGCCCCCTCAGGGTGCCCCATCCCTTCTTTCGTTTCCTTCGTCCCTTTTACTCCTTCCTCCCTCCCTGTTCCCCCTCTTCCTCCCTCCCTGTTCCCCCTCTTCCTCCCGTTCTCAACACCCACCTCATCGGGAAATAATAAATGGCACTCTGCTCTGAACTTCGACAGCAGTTCACTTGTCCCCTTCTTGGGACACATTTCATCTTTTTTATTCTGCAGGTGACGGGGACGTCTCGTCCCTCTCCTACCAGATTCCACGTACCATGATCATAAAGACAGTTTATTTCCCTACCTACCTCATGAAGTGAGTGAATAAATGCTTGATACCTCCTAAGTTCTCCCTCTGTGTATCCTGTGATTAGCATTTAGGAAATTTTGTGAAAAGGAAGCTCCAAATTTAAGAGAATAGTATTAGCTAACTGATTTAGAAATGCAAGTTTAACTTTAATCAAAATCGGAAGTTGGCAGGCTTTTTCTTAAAGGGCCACGTAGTAAATATTTTAGGCTTTCAGGCCATATGGTCTCTGTCCCACCCACTCAGCTCTGCCATTGGCACTTGAAAGCAGTCTTAGACAGTACGTATACAAACGAGCATGGCTGTGTCCCAATAACTGGTTGTTTACAAAAGTGGAAAGCTGGCCCTCAGGCGTAGTTTGCCAACCTCTGATCTCAAATCAGCCTTGTCAAATGATTAACTCTAACACTTGCTTAATCATCAGTTAGGAAGGTGTACAGAGGGTCCCCTCTCCCCTAATTTCCTTAAACAAATCTCCTTGTCTCAGGTTCCACTCTCTGTCTTGACTGTGGAGAAAACAAGTGGTTTCTACTGTTTATGTAGAGCTGGCTGACAGGTGGAAAAGGCACTCTTCCCATTGTCTCCGCCATATTTCAAGGGGCGATGAGAGCATCTTCTCCAGTTTTTTTTTTTTTACTCTGGGAGAGTTTTAGGTAATCACGTCCCCTTGAGCTTTTTTAGTTCAAACAGAGCACATTCTCTTCCTGTCTTCTCTGCAAGGAGTGGCACCAAAATCAGAACTTGGGGTGAATAAAGCACCATTCCTGCCATTGCAGAGGGTCAGGGTTGGGGGGCGGGGAGTGTTATGCTAGTGACTTTGAAAATATGCCTGCCTCTTCTACCAGAGACTTACCGTTGATACTCACGTAGTACCATCTTAGATTTACCACACTTTCTGGTCTTCTTGTGGAGTGAAGGAAGGAGAATTTTTAGGGGTACTGCCAAATGAATGATTTACAGGAAGATCGGAGTAGACTACCTCTGTGGTCCTTTCCAAGTTGTCTTTCAGCATTTGTGGCATAGGGCAAGGAGGAGGAGGAAGACAGAGTGGGGAGGAAAGAATGTTGTCACTTGCAGACTTCCAGAGAGAGAAGAGGGAGGAGAGGTGCCCGTGCTCGGGAGTGGCGAGGGCCGGTGTGCCTGCAGCTGCGTGGCAGGTCGCCCGTGCAGCCGCAGGCTCAGACCCTGCACCACCTCAGGCAGGAGCCTGCAAGGGCCAGAGCCTCTGCTTCGGAAAGAGAGAAAAATGCGTCTCAGAGATGCTCATACTCTCCATGTATGCAGGGTAATAACGATGCTGCAGGGATGAAGAGCCAAGACTAAATAAAACCCGGTCCCTGAGAGTTTGACGGGGTGGGGGAAGATCTGCCTTTTACAGAGTAGGGAAAGTAAATCAGGGGTGTTGTCAAACAGTAGTCTTCAAGCTGGGGTACATGATGTCCTCCCAGGGTTCGGTGGGTGTGGACAGGTCCACGGGATCCTTCTGCAGCTCTTACACTTCTGTGCACGCTCTCGCCTAAAATGGATCTCTCTGAGAGTTGTGTCTCTGCTGGAGACGCCACGTGGGCCTCCTCTTTTCCACGCCCCTTTTCACATCGCCCTTCTTTCGTTTACGGTGGTTCGTCACCGAGAGCGGTAAAATCCTCAGATGCCTCCAAAGGGGTGAGTCCAGGATTCTGAGTGGGGAATCCCAAGATGATGAAAGCATGAGAGTCTTGGTAAGAAATATTAAAGGGGTCAGGATCTGATTTTTATTTTATCCAGGTAATAGCTCACGGCAAAGGCTCATGCTGTCCCCTCCTCCCCTCCATCTGATCCATCCGTTTTAGGATTATAATTCCGAAGTGAGTTGTAGTCACGTGAGTGCATATTAACACGTGTGAATTGGAAAAGGGAAGTGAGTTTGTTTTTTCCTGGCAGTTATGATCTGACTGGTTGGTTTGTCAGTTGGCTCAGCCAAGTCGATGAAATCGTAGGCATCTTCCATGAAAATAAATGAGCTAAATCTGCAGTATCAGTGTTGAAGCAGAGATATAACTGAAGCCATGTACAATACCTGATGTATTATTTGCACCCATTAACCTAGGAAAAGAACTTAATTGTCAAATCAAAAGGGTTTCATAGTTTTTCAAAATTCTTTTAGGGAATATATGACCCAGAGTGGTTCTTGACCCTGGCTGTATGTGAAAACCACCTGATTAGCTTTTTTTTTTTTTTTTTTTTTTTTTTTTTTTTTTTTTTTTTTTTTTTTTTTTTTTTTTTTTTTTTTTTTTTTTTTTTTTTTTTTTTTTTTTTTTTAATTTTATTTATTTTTTATTTTTACTTTTGGCTGCATTGGGTCTTCATGGCTATGTGTGGGCTTTCTCTGGATGTGGCGAGCGGGGGCTACTCTTCATTGCGGTGCTCAGGCTTCTCATTGCAGTGGCTTCTCTTGTTGTGGAGCACGGGCTCTAGGTGCGCGGGCTTCAGTAGTCGTGGCACGCGGGCTCTAGGGCGCAGGCTCAGTAGTTGAGGCGCACGGGTTTAGTTGCTCCGTAGCATGTGGGATCTTCCTGGACCAGGGCTCGAACCTGTGTCCACTGCATTGGCAGGCAGATTCTTAACCACTGCACCACCAGGGAAGCCCCCTGCTGAGCTTTTTGCAAAACTAAATACGCACTTACCATTCAGGCCACGGTTTCACTCCTGGACATTTATCCCCAAGAAAAGAAAACTTGTGTTGACACAAAAACTTGCCCACAGATCTTCATAGCAGTTTTATTCATAATAGCCCCAAACTGAAGCCCAGATGTCCTTCAACAGGTGACTGGTTAACAACCTGGTACCTCCATGGTCTCCATGGAATACCACTCAGCAATATGAAGGAACAGACTGTTGATACCTGCAGCCACCTGGATGGATCTCTAGGAAATTATGCTGAGTGAAAAAAGCCAACCCCAAAAGGTTACATACTGTATGATCCCACTTATATGACATTTTTGGAATGGAAAATAGATTAGTGATCGCCAGGGTTTAGAGATGGAGTGGTGGGAGGGCCCGTACAGAATAAGAAGAGGCCGGAAGGAACCCTGGAGCCTGAACTCCTTATTGTAGAGGTGTCTGGAGAAGTGGTTTAACCAAGGGCGGGTACCTGATAAGTGGCAGAAGGAAGACTTGAACCTGGGTCTCTGGCTCATATGCTGTAATAGGGTATGCTTGAAAATGGAGACTCCAGAGTCTGAATTTGGGGTTTGAATCCCAGCTCTGCGTGTTATTAGCTGTGTGGCTTTGGGCAGCTTGCTTCACTTCTCTAAGTCTGTTTCCTCGCCTGTAAAATGGAGATGATATTTACCCCATGAAATTATCATCAGGATTGTAAGAAGTTATTTTCACACTTTTAAAATACTACTCACAGTGTAAGAAATACTCATATCTCCATCAGAACTAGTTACTACACACATACTAAAATCTCACGTGTAGTTGAAATTAAAATTATGAAATATATACCCTTAATATACATGGTCCCTTCTGTTTTCTATTTCATTTTTTAATAAAGCTGGTCATGACCCCCTAAATTGATTTCATAACTGCTGGATGAAATGTAAATAAGGCATAGTGCTGTAAATAAGTATCGTACCCTTTATTTTTCCTCTTAGTTTTTCCCCCGAGACCCTTGGGTGGGCACGGGAACTGGGGAGGGGTGCAGGTGGGGTTCCTAACACCTCTGCACTCCTGGAGACCAGGGTAGGTTGCTCCTCATCACAGAGCCATCTGCTTTCCCCATGAGACTCTCACCTTGAAGGCAAAGATGACCTCGTTCACCATTTCACGCCCAGGACCCGGCACAGTGCCCAGCGCCTGAAAGGCGTGATGGTTCAGAGGTCACGTGGGCACGGGCACTCGCTCAGAGGGCTTGGGTGTGATGGCGCCTCCATCGGTCACGTGGGACAGGTAGTAACAGCATCTGCCTCGCAGGGCTCTTGTAGGACTAAGTGGGTTCTTGCAGGTGAGGCACCTAGAGGAGCGCCCTTTGAAGCTAGTGGTGGTCTTTTTCCACTCACAGAGCATGTCAACTGCAAGTGAAAGTGACGTTATTGAGATAAACTTGGATTTACTCTCACCTTTAAAAAATAATAATTTGCCAAATTAGTTCCAGATTGTGTGTCTAGGGACTTACAGCTGAATTTAGCGTGTCAGTGTGTTGTGACTCTGGGGTGGGGGTTGCTGCCTTAGAACACAGGAAGCCTTCGTATTGTCCCTGGCAGAAAAGCTTTTTAATAATGCCTTGGAAACTGCAGACGTCCCCGCAGCTAACTGCAAGTCTCACTGACCTTAACTGGGGCTTGGAAAGCATCGGTCAGAGTCGAGGAGACTGGAATCCAAGCACGGGCGCAGGAGGGTTGTGTTCAGAGCCTGAAGAGGAAGGTTCGGTTTATTGCTTTGTTCTGCTGGTCATGGGTCACATAAGAACTGCGGGCGCTTCCTCTCCGGACCTGCCTGCTCACCTGCTGCAGGCCTGCTGCTCTGTGCGGGAGGCCGACCTGTTGCCTGCCCTGTGACGAGGGATGACGGACGCTTTGGTCCCTTGAGCTTTTTTGAAGGGGAGTGGGAGGGGGTAACCGTTAAGATTGTTGTGTATTATAAAGCTGGGTGTGTTCCCCAGCGATATTTTGATAGCATTTCTTTGGGGGGCAGAAAATGGAGACTTTTTTCCTCCTCACTGATGGGGAAAAAAATGTGTCCAGTGCCTTATTTTTTTCAAAGATCATGATTGAAACTGACGGAGGGTTACTCTTCAGAAAGGCTTTCTCATATTGTAGTGTGAATGTTTTCTCTAGGAAGCTCGTCTTCCCATCACCCGGGCGGCCTCCCATTACATAGCGCGCAGGATACGTGAGAACCACACCTGTGCACGTTTGCGCCGAGGGGAACTTCGGAGGCAGGCTGAACCGTGGTCGACCAGCAGGCGCCATTAACAGGAAATAGGACTGGTTTTATTCAGCACTTTTCCTTTTTTTACAGTAAAATGACGGTAGTTACCATAAATTGAGCTTGATAGGCGTTCCCATGTGCCTCCCTCGCCTGACCCCTTTTCATCCTGAAGACGCAGAGAAGGCCCCCGATTCGTGGAGTCAGACGTTAGCGGTTTGCTGTGTGAGTCCCCAGTGCCCCTTATCTAACTGCTGGTTTTCATTTTTAGGCATCAGATGGGAATGTTTCTGAAGGGAATGAAACTTTAAATGGCGTTGCAGCCTCAGGCTACAGCATTTGCATGGAGGAGGGAGACGACTTGTCCTGCCTAAGAGTCCACCAACTCAAAGAGTTGGATCTGGATTTGAATTTGATTTCATTCTTCGGTGCCGTGGCTCTCAGCAGTCCGTCTATGTGTGGGATAGTGGTGTGTGCACTTTTATTTTCGAAGTCTGTAGGCACCTCCCCTTGGCAGCAAAGCAGTTGGCCGTCAGAAATGATACGGTGTGCACGACACCCGTCACAAGTACTTTGCCAACAAAAAGGAATTTCCTTTTTTTCACGAGCACAAAATTTCAAATGGCTTTTGACCACGAGCCCTCTGCATGTTCTTGTGAATCTCATGAAGTTCTTTTTGGTAGTGTAGCCCTTTACTGTGTTGCTGCGGCTTTTCTAGCTGAAATATCAGGAAATCGTCAGCCCTTTGACACCTCTCAGCAAATAGCACAGGAGACCGGGAGCCAAGGTCCGGCCACGTTGCCGCGTTTGGGGACTGGGCACCTCTTCTCTGTGTTTGCATCATTGCAGGACGTTTTAGTTCCTCTGTCTTCCCTGGATTCTTCACCCCGTAAGCAGGGAAGCAGAGCTTGACCCCTAAATAGGAACAGGGGGCCGGCCAAACTCAGCACCTCCGTCTGGATCTTCTCCTTCAGCGTGTTGTTTCTCATACCCACTGCCTTAGGTGTGCGCGCTCCCCTCTCCGAGTGTCCACTTTTCACGTGGAATGGGAATCGTGAACCCTGCCTATCCCAGGCGGGGGCGTTTGTCATATTCAAACTGGAAATGCAAAAAGAAAATTTGTAAGATTCCATAAAAAAACAATTCTGTTATCCCTGAGATAAGCAGGTTAATAGTGTATAATGTCAATATTTGGGCTGTAGACCATTATGTGGCTGTTGATCCAGGAGAAATATGGTATTGACTCAATAGCTTCATGTACTTTTTGCTAGCGTGTTTCTCCATGCTTTTTATTCTTCCCTTAAAACATCATGATCTGGTTTCTTCTCCTTTGTCGTTTTATGACCAGCTCCTCCCCGGTCAGAGAATGACAGGGTTAAGTTCAGGCAGAAAGAAGGGCTGTATTGGAGACCTAGATTTCGGATGTCAGACCATTTCAGTCTTTGTTCTGAGGTTGATGTAATTGATCCTTCCCCACTTTATCGCGTATCTGTCCTTCTTATAACGTTCCCCAGAGACATATTTTTGAATGTTCTTGTTAGCATATCGTAAGATTCATTCAATTCCTTGTAAGACAGTTAGGATTTATACTTTTCTGTTGTCTGCTTGACCGTGTTTCCTGGGCTGCATTTTCCAAAAGGGAAACACCACAGAATCATTTTTTGCTGATGGCTGGTGGAGACGCTCATCAGTAGCTGAAAGAGTTGGTTTTCATCATTAGAGCCTGTTGGGCACCGTTGTCTCTGTGAAATGGGCTTGAAAGGTGGTTGCTCGCTCTTAGTGTCCACTGTATACAGATGGCGGTGGTGGCTCAGCGAAAAGGCCCGGGGAGGGAGGAGGCCAGATCCTCTCCTTGAGATGCTTACGCTCTTGAGAGGGTAGGGAGAGTGGAGGGGATGCCCCATGACATGGCCGGTGGGAACGTTACGTGCACTTTCTTAGTGACTGTAGCTGCCACGGAGCGGTCTTCAACAATGCTTCCGAGCTAGGAGGTTAAATCTTCCCATTTGTTTTAAGAAGAGAAAGAAGGGACCCTCGCCGTCTTCACATTGAGTTTGGATCCCAAGCGGGAGGGAGGTAGGAAGAGAGAGGGATTTAGGCGAGCAGGATTTTCTCCCAGGCCTCTCAGCATGTGGACACACAGATCAATTTCTTATCCTGCGTTCAGCTGGACACTGGGTTAGAGACTGTGTTGATCACGACGTCCCCTCCTGTTTCATATCATATGACGCATTCATTTCAGCCACTGAGCCTAAATTACTGTTTGCTTTCTTTCTGCCTTTCTTTTTCTTGTCCCCCCCCCCCCCCCCGAAATGGTAAGAACTCGTGTAAGGATGAAGTTAGTTTATCCGTGCTAATGCTTTGATTTTTCTTTTCTCTTTCTCTTTGCCACAGTAGGTAACCAGTTAGGGGCCTTGGTACATCAAAGGTAAGCAGTGGGTTATGTTTTATTATTTATTGATCATTTCTAATTGTTTATTGATCCACCATCTGTACTAGAGTGTTAGAAAGTCAGAGGCTGAGAGTGTGAAAAAACATGGGCTAGATTTCCTTAAGACGCAACTTTTTTTGTCGTCCTTTCCAAGCCAGTGTAAGCCAAAGGGATAAACTGATACAAGGCGTTAAAAAGCAGCCGTTATCGGCTGTAAACTTAGAAGACTTCTGGGATGTGGCTCTGCTCTTTCTGCCCACGTACGCTGAGGACGTGAGAATTGTCCTCCTGGTTGGGTGGGTTTCCCAGCATTTGTTTTATGGACCCTAACCTCTCCGCTTGAGCAGAGCTGTGCTGAAGAAGTGTGACTTGCTGGGCTTTCACAAGGTGGAGCTTGTGTTGCTCCAGTAATCACGGTCTGGGAGGTGGGAGCCCGGGTCCCCCCACTGTAGTGAGAGGCCTCGCCGCGGAGTCTCGGACGGCCGCCCGGTTGACTCCCTTCCTTAGCTTCCCCTCACAGAGTTCCCTTGAACGCTGAGGATTTAGAGAGAGACAAAGACCTCTGGGCTTTAAAAAGACCAGTCTGTAAGATGGAATAGCTGTGGCCACAATGTTGTCCTTCAAAAAAGGCTAAAAACATACCGGAATCCGCCAGGAAGGCTTCTCTTCCCTAAGGGGTGACATTCTGTGCTGTGTATCTGTTACTGTAACACGGTACCCTAACCTTCACGGGCAGCGATACGGTTATACACTCTTGTGCTCGACGCAAATGCTTAGGAGTTTCTAGAAACCGCCAGGCATCCGGTAACCAAAAGGTCTCTTGTGGGGTTTCTTAGTTATTGTTTCTTTGTTTGCTTTGTTTTTGTTTTTGTTTTTTGCGGTACGCGGGCCTCTCACTGCCGCGGCCTCTCCCGTGGCGGAGCACAGGCTCCGGACGCGCAGGCTCAGCGGCCGTGGCTCACGGGCCCAGCCGCTCCGCGGCACGTGGGATCTTCCCGGACCGGGGCACGAACCCGCGTCCCCTGCGTCGGCAGGCGGACTCGCAACCACTGCGCCACCAGGGAAGCCCTGCTTTGTTTTTTAATGAATTGAAATATAGTCATTGAAATGAGGTTGTGTCCGTATCAAATGTAACTTTCCTATAAAGCCACAGTTAATCAGGATTTTACTTGCCAAAATGTTGATACTTTGTGCGTTAGACCAGTTTGAGCCTTGCATTTAGAACAGAGCTTTGTCTTCCAGGAAGCCCAAAGCAGTTTATCCTAATACGTTTTTTCCTCAAAGAGAGTCTGCTAAAATTGTTCCTGCGGGCTGAGGAACTGCCTTGAGTTTTGAGTTGTGCTGGTGTTGAACCCCTTCTAGTAAATTCCCCAGTACTGTTTCCTGAGAGTAGACAGCTTGTGCTGCGTGTGAGCAGCAGCCTGGTGGTGGCTACACATACAGGAGCACCGTTACCCTTCACCGCCGCCAGGAAACATCCCAACAGGGACCCCCCTGTCTATTGTACGACATACTGTTAGGCCAGCCGAGCCTTGGCATTAACAGCCACACTCTTAACTGATTAGGAAGCCGGGAATTGCCTGATTTCGGTGTGAATTTGGGTATCCCAAGAGGTAGAGATAATCCCTGTGCATATGTAATCTGAGGATGTAAACACAAGAAGACTGTTTGCTCGCATCAGAATGATACAGTGGCAGTGCTATTTATGATATTGCATTTCTTCTAAGTGCTGCACTTTTCCTGAAAACATGCACTTTATGCATTCCTTTCCATGATGGGTAAAAATCCAGCTGTGTGAGAGATGTTTAAAAATGCTTACCTTTTTTTTTTTTTTCTTAAACTACTTGCATTTAGCTTCCTCCTAAGGTAAATGTTTAGATTTAATTGCTTTCTGGGGTGTTGGGCAAATTGGATATTGTCCACAATACGCTATACAGCAAATTTGAGGATTTGTTTGAAAGAGCCAGTGCAATAGTTGTTGTTGTTTTTTTTAAAAAAAGCACGTAATGGATGGGGTAGCATTTAACAGAAGTACGTTGCCAAGTAAGCAAGGTAATTATTCTGTACTGGTCAGCACTGATTAGGCCTCGGTAGGATACCGGCTCCATTTGGGACGTCTCACACTAAAAGGCAGATAAATTAGAGGGAGGCCAGAAAGCAATAAAAAGATTGGGAAACAAGGAATATTGAAGAGTAGTTGTCCCTCCTCATCTAGGGAGACTTGAATAGAAGAGTCTAAAACACTCCCCACTCCCCAGAGGATCTTCAAGTGCTCAGCAGCGCTGAGGGTAGCTGTAGGAAGAAAAAGCAGTTGTTAGCGCACTTGATGGTTTAATGAAAAAAATAGAGGTTTCCTCCTCTGACACAAGGCGAGGGGAGGCTTGGATCTTTTCAAGGAGTGATGGACCAAAGGGTTCATTAGATGACAGTCTTTTGTGGATGGTTGTGGACTTGTTAGCCAAATTGGCATGATTTCTTTTAAGCCTTTATCTCCTAACGTTGCCAATATGGGAAATTCGGGGAAGCTAAAATGACTGCAGAATTTTTTATTTTGTGTATTTTTTTCCAAAATGTTCGTTTTTAGGGCAGTAATAACAGAAGAATTCAAAGTGCCTGATAAAATGGTTGGATTTAGTAAGTATCCCCATTATGTACTTTTTCCCTCATTTCTGTCCCTTATTTTCATTTTAATCTCTTAGTGTGAGTGTCACCCGTGGTAGAATGCTCTGCACATCGTGTTCTCTAGAGCCCCGGAGCACTGCAGGACTCTCCAGGCTGAAGGGGAGACCGGAAGGTTGGGCCCTGGGTCCTCCCCCCGCCCCCACTTCAGCTAGAGAACCTCGTGTCGTCGGCTGTGTTTCACCTGCAATTCCTGTGGGCTCACTGAGGCCAACCTGATTTGTTGTGCTGTGAGCCAAGTGTGAATGTTTGCTGAATTAATTGTCACCCATGTGTGGTTAAATATGGAATGAAGGGGGCATGTTCTCACCCTGTTTAATTTGTTTCAGTTATCGGCCGGGGAGGTGAGCAGATTTCACGGATTCAAGCAGAATCTGGTTGCAAAATTCAGATTGCCTCGGGTAAGGGCTACTTTTTTTTTCATAGATCTCAGTTTGGTAGAAATCAGTCTTTTTTTTTTACAGAGTTTTTCATATTTAGTACCTTTGCTTGTTGCTTAGAAGTTTAGGGGCTTGGGTAAGTATATGTGATTGCTGTTTTCCTTGCACTTTTGGAGCTGACCTCCCAGTTGAGAACCAGAAAAAACAGAGCAGAAGTGGGCCCAGAGATGATGCCGCCCGTCTGGCCTCTGGGGAGACCCTCTGCAGCTCTGGGCCCGGTGTGGCCCCTCCCAAACACCTGCTGGTCTAGGACCTCTGTTTTCTGCACCAGAATGTTATGCCAGACATAGTGGGGCCTGGGCGAGTCCTGGGGCTCTGGGCTCACTCCTGGGGACCGTGCGCCAGCTCCCCTGGATTACACTGTCCCTGCCCTTTGTGGAAAGAGGCCAGCTGAAGGTTCTGGTTAAATTAGCACATGTTAAACACAGTTCAGGACCTTTCCCAGCCTGGTGCATTTTGACCATGTGACATGGAGAGAGACAAACTGAGGAAGGAGAGTTTTTACTTTCATTTATAAGTTTCATTATCTGAGTTTGACCTCTTTCCACAGCAGAGGATAGGATTTGGAGGACATTCGGCCACAGAAATGTTTGTCTTTTTAAAAGATACTTAGTACAGTGTCTTGAAGGCAGTTACTGCTGTTAGCTATTTCTCTTTAATTTTTTTTGAATATGAGTTTTCAGAGGCACTTGTTTTTAGGAACAAAATAAAGCGTCGTGTGTGGTGTTGGAAAGTAAGATTTTTTTCCTCTCTTGTCAAATGGCCTGGAACCAGTTCCACGTGGGTGTCACTGTTCTCTTGAACTGTTCATGCAGTTACTGGTCATAACTCTGATGTGCAGGCCAGTAAATTCCTTACGAGTGTGCCTCAGAGCTGCAAACAGATAACCATTAAACTACACTGCAGATGGACAAACTGAAGAACAGCGGGTTAAGTGACTCTGGCACTTGCTAGCACGCAAGCGGGTCAGATGTGAAGCTGAGGCTGGTAATCGGGACCAACTCAGAGACCTCTGCTGTGTCCTCCCAGCTTCCCCTGCAGGACTTGTTTTCATTTGGAGAATCTAGGGTGGAGCTACCAGCTTGATATTCTCTCCACAAGTGGAAGCAAGCTGTCTTTTTCTGGGAGCCGGGCCTTCTGTGGGGCTGGTGTAGGAGCCAGCCCAGAGAGACAGTCTGTACACAGAGGCGAAGGTGCACGGTTGCCTGATGCCCACCAACACACCTCATCTTCTTGATTCTTCTTATAGAGAGTTCTGGGATTCCAGAGAGGCCCTGTGTACTTACCGGAACCCCAGAAAGTATTGAGTAAGTTTATTTTATTTACTTATTCCTTTCACTCTTCCTCCTCCCTCCCCAGATGGGGAGAAATGGAAGGGCAGGATTGTCACTGAACACTGTCGGTCTGTGCTGCAATCTGGCCACGAAAGCAGGTGCTTCCTTAGAGAAGGATCTGGGAGGTTGCCACGCCAGGGGAGTTGTTCTGTTACCTTAAACACATAAGGTATCACCTTTTTTTCAAACCCCACAGAATTTCCCACAGCTGTCGTAACATCTGCTTCATAAACCAGGTCCTCGAGTGTACTTTCACCCTGCCTGAATGCTCTTGTTAACTCGCTCCTTCCGTGTTAACACCTCCTTTACCTAAGCAGGTCTGGAGCACTAAGCCTCTCACTTGGTGAAGCGTTGAGAATCCTGGCATCAGGTCTTTCGCCTGTGGCTGATCCCGTTGCCCTTCTGATATTTGTGAACCAAATGAATCTCCTCTTTGTGGCCATTGCTCCACTCTGAGGGCCATATGGACCGGCCAGAGGGTGTTTGGACTTCTGGGGCCCTTACTGCAGCCTTAAGACTAGCTTTGCTCTCCTGGTACACGCATGCTTGGAGCCTTGTACCAGATGCAGGCCTCGTAAGTCCAAGAAGCCCCTGGGGAAAGGGGAGGTACTAACTTAGAGTCTGCTCTCCTTCTTCTTTCGGTCTACCGAGTAGCGTTGCATTTGGGGACAGGGGTGCTGAGATTATGTCTGGCTCAGTAGGTCGGGCTGTTTTATTGTTTCCATTTCTCAGGGCGTCTAGATGAGTTTAAATTTTCTTGTTCTGCTGTAACATTGCAAGCAGTGAACCAGAATAAATATCACTGGCAGGTGTGCATTATAGGGCAAGCAGGATGCTTTTGCTGGAGTCAAGGCACTTTTCTTCCAACACAGGTTAATCTAGTACACAAGCAAAAAGATGCTGTAAGTGAGAAGATACACAAAGGCTCAAGACTGCAGAAGGCAACATCTATTTCCTGCCATTCACTTCTTTCTTCCTGGTCTTCTGAACGCTCCTGCTTCCTCTTCCACCCAAGCAGTGGACGCAGTGGGATTATAACTTTAGGAGGAAACAGTTTTTTCTTCAGTGCGCAGTACAGCCAGCCTGTTTAGTAGCTGAATTTTTCCCCACTGAAAGAACCACAAAATAGATTGTACGTGGTGATTTAAAGAATAAATACTGCAAATAACAGCCAGGGGAAATTCTGGTGCAGAAAAGGAAATTGGCCCAACAGATGACCTCGGTAGGCTGGGTGGTTCTATTTCAGCATTGCCATTTCCCTCCCCAGTCTCCAGGTAAAATCCCATGTGAAATGCAGGCTCTTGACAATCTGACATGAAAAGCACAAAGCAGGTGTATATGACTGTACAGCTGCACCAGGGCCCTGCCTCCTTTTTTTCCCACCCCTTGAAACCAAACTGGATTTGTAGCTGTAGCTTAGAAGTCATCGAGCAGTCTGGTTGGTTATGGAGAAGAAATTTGGAGTTTGAGAATTCAAATGATGATTACTAACCCTTGCTTTCTCTCTTCCCGTCTCTCTCATTGCTTTCTCTCCTGCCCTTATTTAACAAATATCTGCTGAGCGTATGCTGTGAGAGGGGTTATGCTGGGTCGGGGAGCAGCCAGAGATGCAGCGGGGTCAAAGGTAGACGCTGCCGCCAGAGCAGCTGACTTTCAAATCGGAGACAGGCGTGTCTGTGGCGTGCACACGAGACACACGTGCACGCGGAGGGGCTGTGTTGGAACGTTGCTGTTGTGGTGTGCGTTGCTTTTAAATTCCAGCCCAGTAGCGTGGCGGATGGCAGAGACCTCCTGGGTTGTGAGGGCAGGAGCTGGAGCTGGATGGAGGGCTGCCTTGACTCCTTCGAGTGTTCCCCCGGTGCTCTTTCCCCTCCCTGGGCGCCTAGAGCATTCATTTAATGCTGGCTCTCTTGTGGTTCTTTTCCCTCCCAAAGACAAGCCAAACGGCTCCTGGGACAGATTGTGGACCGCTGTCGGAATGGACCTGGCTTTCATAATGACATAGACGGCAACAGCACGATCCAGGAGATTCTCATACCTGCGTCTAAAGTGGGGCTGGTCATCGGCAAGGGAGGGGAGACAATAAAGCAGTTGCAGGTGCGTGAGCCCTTGGCAGAGCAGCGCTTGACAGCCCTCATCCTCCTCCGTCTTCCCGGGTTGGGAGGTTCTGTCGCGGCTTTGGCGTGTCCAAGGTGGACTGGCTGTGCACCACGGTGCAGAGCTCCCCTCGAAACCTCTGCCCGAGTGCCTCTGTGGTTCTGAACATTTTCTGTGGCCAGGCTTGTTGCCAGCTGTGACGCCAAGGCCTGGGGTCCCCGTGAACTGGCAGCATCCACTGTGGCGATGAAGCCCTGTTAGGACTCTCGGATAAAAATCCTGTGTCCAGAGCCAGGGGCCCTGAGCCAGGAGCACTCTTGCTCGTTAGTTGTGAGATCAGACTTATGTTCGTGTACTTGTACTTTTCTAAGGCTCCGGGTCCTAGTCTGTAAGAGCCGGGCGGTGCCGGCCTCGCTGTTGTAATGAGCTGAAATAATACCCGTTATTTTGATTTACATGAGACCCTTAGTGCAGAGCCTGCCACTGAGTAAATGCTCCGTGAACACTTGCTGCTCTGAGCTCCAGAATCCCTCACGTGAGACACTTGGGCCAAACGTGTTGTAGAATTTAATACCCCCATCAAGTTTTGGGGCTGCATCCCGTAACCAAGTGCAGGTTTCCATGGGTAAACCTAACAGTCACGCTCCATGAGAGGAGGGCTGGAAGTACGCTCACGTGAGTTCACGTTAGTTTTGCTGCCAGATTTAGTTAGGAGCAAACTCTTCTTTCTGAGCTCTGGGCTTTCAAAGTTGCGGGTCGGAGTTGTGGCCGGCCTGTGTGCTCTCGTATATAGCCCAGTCCTCAGATGTGGAAGGCATTCTACTGTGGACTCCTAAGAGTTCAGACTTCAGAATCCCAGAATCCAAATTTTGGTGCCGCGCTCATCTGCTCTGGAGCCTTCGGTAGCTTACTCAGAGCCCTCCTCTGTGAGGTCGGGAAGTGGTGGCCCTTCCCTCCCGTTGCTGTGCGTGAGCTCTGACCGCATGACGTTAAATAGATTGTCCAGCTCAGTGCTTAGCATTTTGTAAAAGTAGCTCATTCATGTTTTTCCAGTCCCTAGATATTCCAGGGACCAGAAAGGGAGGAGAGTTTTGGGAAGCGGTTTTCTCTGTCAGGCTTGGACGCCCTCAAGCATGGCGTGTACATCAGCATTCTCGGAGGCCAGCCTCACGGGCCGGATCAGCGGGCAGTGCCTCTGGTAGTGGGGCATGTCTTACTGTGGACACGACCCGACCCGTGCAGCTTGTGCCATCCTGTGTGCCTCTTCCTGACAGTGAGGGCTGTACTGGTGTGTGTGCCCTCACAGGAGCGGACAGGTGTGAAGATGGTCATGATCCAGGACGGCCCATTGCCCACGGGAGCAGACAAGCCTCTTCGCATCACCGGAGACCCGTTTAAAGTACAGGTAGGATGGGCTTCCCTGGTGGCGCAGTGGTTGGGAGTCCGCCTGCCGAGGCAGGGGACGCGGGTTCGTGCCCCGTTCCGGGAGGATCCCACATGCCGCGGAGTGGCTGGGCCCGTGAGCCGTGGCCGCTGAGCCTGCGCGTCCGGAGCCTGTGCTCCGCAACGGGAGAGGCCACAGCAGTGAGAGGGCCGCGTACCGCCAAAAAAAAGAGAAAAGTACAGGTAGGAGAGAAACCATGAATCGGGCAGGTCCTGGGTGTGGCGGTAGCACTTGGTAGTACTTGTAGAGCTTTTATGTCGTCCAAGAAATTATAAAGCTGGGTGTTCCTTGAGCTGTTTTCCCAAACCAAGTTTGGTGACGCAAAGAACGAGGCTGTGCTGCCCAGTACCAGAGCTGCTGGCCACGTGGCTGTTGGAATTTGTTGAGATTAAATAAAAAGTGAGTTCCTCATTTATACCGGCCCTTCAGCGCTCAGAGTGCTCAGAGCCACATGTGGATGGTGGCCGCTGTCAGGGCAGCCCATGTACAGAACTTGTCCATAAACGCAGAAGGTTTTATTGTCTGGCACAGCTCTGACCAGATGCAGTTTTCGATGTTGAGCTGTGGTCAGCTCAGATGCAGGCTCCCTCTGGCTTTTGTTTGTTTGTTCTCTCAACCCATTTTTACAAGATCACTGGCTGAGGTGGGAGGTGACCGAAGGTGCCAGTACCACACAAGGCACGTGTGTGCCCTCGTAGCACGCATCCTGTGTGCCTCAGAGGACAGCCGCAGGTGCTGAAAGCAGGGGCTTAGGTCTAAATCACCCAGGTGCTCCACCTCCAGCACCTGGGCTCTTAGCGGGAGTGTGTGTGCGCTGTGGGTGTGTGTGTGGGGGGGGGGTGTCTGTCCCCGTGAGGCACCAACGCTCTTCTTTCTGCCTGCTGCAGCCTGCCTGACCTTCGCTGCATTTAGAGTAGCTCCAGAGCGACACACCTTGGTGAGCCAGCCCGTCAGCGACAGCTGTCCCTCTGCGGGGGCTTTGGGGCTTTGATCCACCAGAGGATACCAGTCTGGCAAAAGAATTCCCATAGTTCTTAATGCTGTCGTTCAGCTGAACTCAGATGATATCACTGGTATTTTTTTTTTTTTTGGTCAGGGTTTCTGTATGTAAAATAATGATTTTAAAACAGGTTTGAGGGCCGGTGATTACAATGGCTTCTTTGCTTAGGTTCCCGTCAGCAATGCAGCCCTTCACTATCTACTGCCCCGTCAGGTCCCCCGGAGTTTCTAACCTCTTTAGACATTAACAGGTGGGCTTTAATAAAAAAAAAAACAGACTGCACCTAATCTTCCTCACTCGGCCCATGCAGTCCAGCCTGGGACTCCTCTGCTGTGTGTCGTAGAGCTCTTTGGACGGAGGGGAGAGCTGGTTGAACACAGAAAGCCTGCCTCCCAGAAGCCCTTCACTCTTGCCTTCTCCAGTGGAACGTTTGGCTTTATCTTTTGTAGAAAAAACATCTGGGCAAAGAGCTTATTTCATTGATGTTTCATGAATTTGCAGGAAAATTATTATAAGGAAACGTTTTCAGTATTTTTTTTATTTTAAAACTGTGTATTCCGTATTTTCTATTATGAAGAAGCTGTCTGCTGTATTTAGGGTATAATTGTTCTTTGGGTTTCTTTTTTTTTTTTCCCCCCCCCCCCTTCCCAACTTACAGAAAAGTTGAAAAGATAGTGTAGCGAACATCTCAGTACCCTCAACCTACTTACTGTTTTGTTTGTGTGTGTTTGTTTTATTTTTTTGCTTTACCGTTTGTAAGTAAATGTCAGGTACTGTGACTTCTTACCTCCAAACCCTGCAGTGTGTATTTCCTAAGAATAAAACTTGCTTCTATGAAACCAGGCCCAAGAAAAATAACGGCGATCCCATAACATCATGTCATAGTCAGTCCATGTTCCGATTTCTCCAGATGCCATGAGACGTTGCCGTTTTGGGTTTTCTTGTTTTCGTTTGGTTTGATTTTTCCAGAACTGGGACTCAGTTTCAGTTCTAACGTGACCTTGAGTTGTGCCCGGTTGCTCCTTAGCACACGGCTCCTATGGGGCCAGTGCTGGCCTGGGTGGGATGGACTGACTCAAGTGCACTCTTGGGGGTGAGGACACTGAATGCGCCTTAGAGACCTGAGTAGTTGTGAGGGATGGTCTTGCCAGTTGGTAAGATGTTCGAGCTCTGAGTGCCAGAAGGTGTTTTCCGGCTCCCAGGCTGGCCTTTGCCCTTTTCCTCCCTGGAGCTTCTCTGCCATGGGATGCATTGTTAATGTCTTCCTTCCCGTGGAAACTGCCCACTGTCAGAGCTCTCAGACCCCACCCTTGCCCACTAGAAAGCAGTGGCACGTCAGAAATACGGTGGAGCGACCATCATCAAGTTCTGACCCAGCACCAATGTGCTGACCCAGCTGTGGCTTAGAAGACTGTGAACCCTTGTCTGTGTGGACATTTTGGACAGTGTAAAGAACATGTCATTTAAGATGTGATATACACGATACACTGCTCAGTAGCAGCCTGCCCGTGTCCCATGGAACTATAATAGCATAATAGAGTTCTCCCACAGCTGAGCACCTCCTGAGGCTTTAAGCCCAATTTAAGAGGGTTTGATCTTTCACCTGGTGTCATGTCTTTTTTCAGGATTTTGTTTTCCTTAATGCCTTTTATCTGTGTTTATGCAGCAAGCAAGAGAAATGGTATTAGAGATCATCCGAGAAAAAGACCAAGCAGATTTTCGAGGTGTACGCGGTGATTTCAGCTCCCGAATGGGAGGAGGCAGTATAGAGGTATGCTTGAGTTACAGGTTGGTAGGCAAGTTTAAGGTTGTAGGGCACGCTTCTGTTAGCTCTTTAACCTTGAGCAAGTTATTTAACTCTTATCTCACCTGCAAAAACCTCCGAGTACACTCGCTTCCCAGGGTGGGTGTGAGGAAGGAGTGGGACAGTCAGCCGTAGTGAGCAGTGCCAGCTGCGTGCATTTCAGGGAATGGGGCCGTTCCCCCTGGTTGGGGGTTGTGCTTCAAAGCGTACCCCACTGCCCAGATGAAGACCGAAGTCCAGGTTTTCGTGGTGGTCTGTGTTGTGATAGTATCAAACTCCTAGGCCTGTTTTACTGATGAGGTGGAATGGGATAGAAATACATCCTTGATGTCCGCTACAGCGTGGGTGGACCTTGCAAACGTTACGCTTGGTAAAATGAGCCAGGTACAGAAGGATGAACGTTGTTACATTGCACTTCCATGAGGCCCCTAGAATAGGCAAATTCATAGAGAGGGAAAGTAAAGTAGAGGTTAGCAGGGGCTGGGGAAGGGAGCACTGTGGTTTCATAGGAGTTCTTACTGGGGATGATGAAGAGGTTTGGGATGTAGACATCTGTGGTGGGTACACAACATTGTGTGTTTAATGCCACTGAAGTGTGTATTTACAAATGGTTAAAATGATTAATACTATGTTATATATGTTTTACTACAATAAAAGAGTGAAGCGAAAGGAAAGCATTTACAGGGCCACAGTATAATCAATGTGTAGGGTGCATTTATGTTTATTTCATAGAACTTGGAAGATAAAGTTTTAATCTTAAAAATGTTTTTAAATCTTTTATCTATGAGGTTTCTTCTTACTTTACTTCATCTTTATAACTATTTTTGATCAGGTCTCAGACCTATTGGATGCATTTAATGGACAGGAATGCAGTCATCAACCACAGTATTTTTCCTAAGAGGAAAAAAAAAAAATGCTTTATTGTATCATTTCCAGAAATGCACTGTGATAAAAATCATTGTATGTACACACACACACACACACACACACACACACACACACACACACACACACACACACACCCCGGTTTGCAGAAAAACTCTGATGTTTTGTTTCTCTGTGCTTAGGTGTCTGTACCTAGGTTTGCAGTTGGGATTGTAATAGGAAGAAATGGGGAAATGATCAAAAAGATCCAGAATGATGCCGGTGTGAGAATTCAGTTCAAACCGGGTAGGTTTTGCTGGTTCTCAGAAGTCCTCAGCTTTATGAAGAATTAAAGAACACCTCACAAAACAAGGACTTTGTTGTTAGCCCGCTGTGTGCTCTCTGCCCTCCCTCACCCTCTCTCTCTTTTGCAACATTCTGTTGCTAAATTTCCAATTTAGGTTTGTCCTCTGATCCCTCATTTCTTTTGGTGGATTTGCTGGCCGGGTCACCCTTCTTGTGCGAACACTCTAGCCCAGGGGTGTCCAGGCTTTTTTCTTTTTTTCCTTGGACTAGTGAAATTGGGGGGAATCAACATAGCATTTCCAGTTTTTAATTTTGCCACGTAAAGACTTTAAAAAAAAAAAAAAAAAAAACCTGTTATTTTGGTTTCATAAAATTAAAGATAAAATCATTTTAAAAAATTGTAGAATCAAGGACCGTTCTTTAAATTTTATAAATTTACCTTTATGAGCAAAATCATCTACAATGTCTTTATTTCCCTCATTTCTCTGAAGATGGGAAAACATCATGATGGACTACTCTGGGAAAATACTGCTGTAGCTCAGCTCTGTGTTCCTTGGCACTTTCTTTTTTTTTTTTTTTTTTTTTAAGTTTAATTTAGTTTCTATAGTGATACCTTTTTTAAATGGCTGTAACTGCGTAAGAAATGAGTGAGTATTGACGTGGATCATGCAAAAAGATGTAGCCGTACACGTTTCCCTACCCAAAAGATGCCCTGGTGCGGTGATGTTCTTACTACCCCTTTGGCACTGGTGGGAACATTGATTGCAAATTGGATTGACGTTTGTTTCCTTCTGAAGTTGGGCTTCTCCTAATCCCATCTCTCACCCTGTTCCACAGATGATGGTATTAGTCCAGAGAGAGCTGCACAGGTCATGGGACCCCCAGAGCGATGCCAGCATGCAGCACATGTCATCAATGAACTTATTCTTACAGCCCAGGTGGGTCTGGCTCTCTGGAGCTTCGATATCTCACTGGCAGAAGCAGCAAGTGCCACTTGGGGCTTTCGGGGCAGCACCCTGGAGCAGTCACCCCCTCTCAAGTCACGGTTTTGGAAACCAGTACTCTTGTCAGTTACCTCCCTCCAAGATGATAGCCGTGGGCTTCTCTACATCTGTCTCTTTCCCGCCTTCTTTTTTGTTTTTGTTTTCCTGCTAGTTTAGTATTCTGCCTTTATTATCTCAGAATCTAGATTTTTTTTAACAAAGTTCCTGACTATTTAAACCGTTTGTGGGATGTAACAGTGCAGATTGCCAGGTTTCAAACAGTTCAGTGTACCTAGTATAAAACTACGAGTAAAGTCAAATCTCAGCTATAGAAGGCACTTCGTGATCTGCCAAAATCCTAACGCTGTCTTCATGCACTTGATTCCATGCACGTCTTTCTCTGTAATGTGAGCGGGCTTGTGCGATGCTGTTAGGATACACCTGCCCCCGTTGTAAATTGCTCTGGGGAACTGCTGTAGCTGGTGGCAGGTTGGCGCATCATGCCCCCAGGTTTGTAGGAAAAGTCTGAGAACAATAGGAGCTGAAGGAAGAAGCCAGAGATTAGAAGTCACCATCCCAGCTCTGCCATTTTTCATGTGACCTTCAGCGAGCCTTTGAACTCCTCTTGGCGTAGTTTTTTCAGCAGCAAACCAAGGGGTTTGTACCAGGTGATGCACCCCACGTGATCCCCTAAGTCACCTGGGGGCACCTGCTGAGGTTACAGGTTTATAGACCCCACCCCCTGCCCCAGATCTCCTGAATCAGAGTATCCAAGAGGGTGGCTTGGGTCTCACCCACAGCCCCCAGGCAGTTCTTAGGATGAGACAAGTTCAGAGAAGCGTCACTAATTCATCTCTGACATCTTTTTCAGTAGTAAGAACTGATGATCCCAGGACTGCAAAGGCTGTGAGACGATGAGGGGACAGCTTGTCTTTGAGAATCTGTGGCATAATACCCAGAAAGTTGGCCACGTGTTTGTGTTCTAACATAAATCCCTAAAATCACCTTGTTTACTTGTCATTTGTTGCTCATGAAAGCAGAGTGCAACAGAAAGCACTCCAGTGAGCTCGGCTTTCTGCTGGTTTCAATTCTGGGTAAACACTGAGTTTACCCTTAACCGACAGGAGCAGTCTGTGCCGAACGCCTGCTCAGCTTCTCCCTTCCGTGAAGGAGCTCTCAGCTTGACCAGGTTTACCCTCAGCCTTTACAAGATTTTAAATGTTGCTGCTCCAAAGTGACTCAAAGGACAAAGGCTGGAATGGGGTGTTTCGCCCTCGAGTGAAAGGAATCTTCCTCGCTTAGGTGTTGGATGTGGGTTTCGCTCTCTGGTGGGGAAACTGTGAGAATAAGTCAGTAGACTTCTCCAGCCCCGGACCGTGGGCAGCTGGGCCTGGCTTGTTCCTCCGTCTCTTGGGGAGCGAGACAACCAATTTTTCTCTGAAACCCTTTTATTCTTTTTGCTAGTTGAACTGCAGGGTATTCTGACTCTTAGAGCAGTGTCTGAATTGTTCTCTATAGCAACCTTGTCGGGGGAGGGTCAGAAGTCATCCTTGCTACTCATGTGTCACTTTCAAAAGCTCATATAGCTCTTTAGCATCTAATGTCTGGTTTCTGGTAGGCCCAGCATTGAGAAGAAAACCAGCTCCTGATGCCTGTAGATTAAGGCCCGGTAATTAAAACTCTAGGGATAAGGGCATTGGGCTTTAGACTTAGGAATTTATATCTGACTGCCTGTTTTAGTTGGGTGTGTTTGTGCTGTTTATGTAACCACGTGATTTATCTGCACACGTCTTCTTGAATGCGCCTGTGATTTGTGTTCATTCTACTTGTAAAGAGCACTTCAGAATGTGAAATGTGGAAAGGTGCTCAGGTCCTAATGTGTGGCATTGATTACCTCCTGTCACTTAACCTCCTCCCCGGAGATGAAAAATAGTGCTGGTGGCAGTGACAGGAATGTCACCTGAGCTTTGCTTCCTTCCCAGGAAAGAGATGGCTTCGGAGGCCTGGCGGTAGCCAGAGGAAGAGGCCGTGGCCGCGGTGACTGGAGCGTGGGAACCCCTGGTGGCATCCAAGAGATAACCTACACAGTGCCGGCAGATAAGTGCGGCCTCGTCATAGGCAAAGGTAAGAGGCGGTTGCTGGAGCTCGGCGTTCCCCTTCCAGGTGTTTGACCTGAGAGCAGACAGCCACGTCCAATACCTTTGAAGCACAAAGTTCCTTCTGTTTGCTGCACTTGACTGAGGGGCCGGGTCCGAGGCATCAGCTGCCTTCTGCGGGAACTGTCCTCTGCATGGGCCTTCTCATGAATGGGGCAAAGCCAGTGCTTCATTACGGCGTGTAAGCAGATGGTCAGGAAGACCCGCTGCCTATGGAAGCAGCTTAGGTTGTTGAAGAGGCACCTTGAACAGATGAGGGGGGGCCTCTGAATGTTTGTCGATCGACTGATTGGTGATTAACTCACCTCCAGGGAGTTTAGAGGAACCGTTAAGATAATTTCCTCAAGCGAAGATTGCTTTCTGACAAGTGCGTCACTTTTTTCCTTACTGGATTTGGGTATTTGTTCTCTATTGACACACATGTGAAAGTGGTTTTTATCTTTTCAACATATTTACCATGAGCATCAGGCACCCTGGGGGAGGGAAATAAAAATTGATTTGTGGGCTTCCCTGGTGGCGCAGTGGTTGCGAGTCCGCCTGCCGATGCAGGGGGCGCGGGTTCGTGCCCCGGTCCGGGACGATCCCACATGCCGCGGAGCGGCTGGGCCCGCGAGCCGTGGCCGCTGAGCCTGCGCGTCCGGAGCCTGTGCTCCGCAGCGGGGGAGGCCACAGCGGTGAGAGGCCCGCGGACCGCAGAAAAAAAAAAAAAATTGATTTGTTAGTTGTTAATAGGCATTTTAGAGAATGTGCGGTAGAAACCCTCATCAGTGGCTAACGTGGCTCCTTCCCGTCCTTCAGGGAAGAGCAAGGGAGCGAGCAGGCAGGTTTCTAGGCCGTTGCTGCTGGCTCACCTGGGCTGGCCTTGACCAAGGAAGGCTGCTGCGAGCGCGTCTGGTGCTCCCGGAGCAGTGGGCTCAGCTTCTCTGCTCTTTAAGCCAGCCAAGCCCTTGACCTGGCGGGAAACTCATGTTCAGTATTGGGTTTTGTATTTGCCTGTTTATTCCCTTTGTATGTGTTTGACAACATACGGAAGAAATAAATACAGTCTTCTCCCTAGAGTTTCCCCAATTTCTGTGATCACCAGACATCTCTTAACTGTTGGAGGGGTGCTAGCATGCCGTGGAACCTGACTCGGGAACGTCTTCACCAGCAGAAAGCTGAGGCTGCCGTGTGGCACGTCCTCACGAGCTGGCACAGGGCTGGAATTCCTCCTGTGCCCCTCATTCACCTCCCAGAATCTGCACTGGGTCCCACTCGTGGACAAGGGTGTGTTTCATCCTCTTCTGAAACGTTTATTTCCTGTGTCTGTGTTGTCTCTTGGCTGAGTAACCTCTCAGAGGTGGTAGGAACGACGTGGGTTTGTTTTAATTTTCTGGCAGGGCGTGCATGCTGGGAGGTGTTTGATGGACATTGTTGGCTGCCCAAATGCTGTGATGAGTCAGACGTGCTGCCCACACCATCAGCTGGCCCGCTGCCATGAGGTTAAATCCACCTGATGCGTGGAGTTCAAGAATCAGATCTAGGTTTTTCTGTGCTTTTGAGAACCGTTTTGTCAACGAGGTTTTCATGGGAAGTGTCTTCTCTAGACCTGGCAGAGCCTTGCTGTCTTCACTGTGACAGTGAAACCTCGGTGCTCACAGGACAGTCGCTCATAGTTTGTCCTCTACAAAGTCATCCTGAGCGATCCCCAGAGGGGACAGACAGCAGAACGTAGCAGTAACTGATGCTGTGTCCTGGTGCTCCAGTAGCAGCCTTGGGAAGCCAGACGTAAGTTTCGTTTAGGCAGGAGCAGGGGCCTTTCCGTAACTCCCCGCCCCAGGGCCTGGGTATGAGTTCTTCCTGTTTTCTTGGGAAAGGCGCGGGGTGAGGGGAGCCACACGCAGGCAGGCCCTGCAGCCCTTGGACAGACGCTGCACCTCCCTGGGCCCCTGCTGGATTTCCATGATAAATACAGCAACAGTGACAGATAGTGTGGCCAGCCCTGCTCTTGTCAGCCAAACCTTTTAGCAGGTTTGATTAATTGCTTTACGATTTCACATCCAGCCGGGGGCCACTGGTGGGTCGCTTCTGCCCCCCATCAGGTGGAAGAATGGAGCAGGCTGCTGAATGAGCCTGTAGACAGCCACCATGTGTCAAGCCGGTGACCTCATTTTAAAGGAAGATGAACTTAAATTAACTCCTTCCGGCGCCGTGCAGTTTTGCGGTGCCCCTTTGCCTTATTAGCATGGGCCTGAGGCCTCAGGGAGGAGTCTGGGGCTGCTGGTCCAAGTGCCTGATGGAGGGGAGCCTGTCTGGGCCCGTGGGCTTCTGCGTTCCACACACGCGCGCCCTTCTGTCCTTTTGTCTCCGGGACCAAGTGGTCTGGGCAGAGGGTGGGGTGGGGCGTCCCTTCGAGTGCTGGGTGTGCAGTGGGAAGGTCTCCGCCTGTTCTTAGTTAGCTCTTCGCCACTGCCCCAGAACACTCTTGCCTGGGAGCGAAGCTGCTTGCTTTTCATGATGCAGAGGAGGTGGAGCTCACGACCTGAGTAAAGGTTGGTAGCTGTGGGGCTGGGAGGGGCTTGCACGCACCTGGAAGCAAAGTGAAGCTGCTGAACACTTCCTGCGACTCTCTTGCCTTGGCTGGTGTTGCCCCTGAGACCACGTGTTTGTTCAAGGTAGAAAACATAGTAGGGACACCTCCCTTAAACTGCAGCAGATCTTTAAGAAAGCCATGCATACAACACTTTGGTCTGCTGGGCTTTTCTTTTTTTTTTAATTTGCTTTTAAATTTAAAACTACCCTAAACCAAGCTAACATCCTACCGAGACTAACGTTTGAACCAAGCTTTCTTGAATGCCGACAGTCTCCTAGTTTCCTTACTGCGGTGTAAGGGCTGCTCACACTGCCTTCAGGAAGAACGGCCACACCCAGGCTCCCTCTTCGCGTCCTGACCCTCGTAGGACCCCGTCATGCTTTCTGGGCGAGATGAGCCCTGCCTGCTCTTGCTGCCCCTTACTTACCTGCTCCTCGATGCTTTTGTTCAGACATGGCTTTCCAGCAGGGCGGGTGGAGGGCAGGTTGGGAGTCTGAAGGATTGTGGACGTGTTACAGTGAAACGAGAGATGTCACTGCAGCTTAGTTTCGACTCTGGGTGGGGAGGGGGTGACACGGAGACTGGCCTTTAGTCTTCGCTTTGACCCTTTTGGGGCTCCCTGGTACCCTGCGTCGGATTTTATACACATCGTCTTCTTCCAGTTCTGCAAAACTCTGTGCTCCAACTTGTCCTTGAATTCTGGCTCCGCCACCCCACTTGAGCAGAGCTGATCTGTAAGTTCTATGAAGCTGAAGAGAAGAATCAAACCATTGTTACACTGGTGGAGCTTTTGTTACGCAAATTTCATTAAGAGACTGGGACTCTCACAGGCTTTTCAAAGAGTCCAACTACATTTTCATTAGCCCTGCTCCACCCAGGCCTCTGTGACCTCCGTTCTCGGGCTGCCGCTCTGTCTAGACCTGTCCCCCCACCCACGGAGGAAGCAGAGACTTGAGAAGAGACAGGATGGGATATTAAAGGCCTGAGTGGGCTCTGGGTATTGTTAGGGCCTGTGGCCGTCTGTTTGACCTGTGGAGGGCGGGAGACAGCAGTGCGGTGGCCCCCACCGGGGCTGAAGGCCCCCATTGTGCCATGGAGGGGCCATCAGGCCACCATGCTCATGCTGAGAAGGATGGAGTGCCTTCTCCGGAGCTGAGCTCATTGTGTGCAAATCTGTGGGCCAAGGCCCAGACCTGGTTTCTGGGCCACTCCAGGCCTCTGCATAGGACACTGAGATGGAGACCAGCTGGTGTCACGTGGTGTCATTGCGCCTCAGCTTTGCTTCACAAGTCTGGCTTCACAAATGAGACAGCTCTAGTTTTTATACAAGAGCCATTTTAAAGGATAAATGGAAAGTACTTGTCTACTCTTAGGACGAGCACCGGTGTGCCGAAAATACCCTTTCCCGCTCTAGAGGAGAAAACTGTAGCCACTTATTCTTCTGTGTTCTGTTCTCCTGCCCGCAGGGGGTGAGAACATCAAAAGCATAAACCAGCAGTCAGGAGCACACGTGGAGCTTCAGCGGAACCCCCCTCCCAACACGGACCCCAACCTACGGATATTCACCATCAGGGGGGTTCCTCAACAGATTGAGCTGGCCAGACATCTCATAGATGAGAAAGTTGGCGTACGTACAAGGTCCTTTCCCCACCTGGCCTGATAGTAGCTGGGTTTTCATTTGGATGTCCAAGGCACCTGTTTCTCCCCAGAACCTTGTACTTCCTGTGGCTCTCGGTCCTCACGTGATGTGAGGGCAACAGCCCCCTCCCACTTTGCTGAGGGGGAAGGTCGGGGCACAGGGACACCAGGGCCAGGGCCAGACGCGCAGAGCTCGCCCAGGCCACCGCAGCTCAGGCCCCGAGCCGTTGGCCCTGCAGGCGTAGATGAGCAGCCAGGGGTGGCAGCCTTCCCCCAGCACTGCCCCTGGACTCCCACTGGCATCGCCCTGGCAGCCAGCCCTGCAGGCAGCGTTCATTGACTCTGGCTTTAGTTTCAGGCACCTCAAAGCAGATAAAGAAAGGGAGTGTTGATGGAGGACAGATTGGCCACTGCTCACCTCAAAGGGGACGTAGAATGGCAGAAAGCTGTGGGCCAGCCTAAATTGACGGGAGAGTCAGCAGGTTGGTCCCTACCCCCAGGGTGACATGCCAGGGCAGTTGTGGTGGTGCCAGTATTGGCTGTGTGGTGGTATCGGTCGCTCAAGGGGCAGAAGCTGTTTCTGCAAATAAAGCCCACTGTGCGCAAGGAAGGCTAGTGTGAGTGC
>RJWK010001007.1:0-87407 GCA_004363435.1 Platanista minor
GCACAGCAACTGGTGTGTGGAGGGCAATGGGGAGAGATTCCGGCACAGAGGATCAGTGCCGACCAGCACTCACCAGCCCGAGAGCCTTGTCTGCTTGCCCACCGGTGCGGGCGGGGCTGGGAGATGAGGCTCGGGAGCTCAGGGAGAGGACTGGGGTTGGCGGCGTGAACACAGCCTGCAGGGGGCTAGGGCACCACGGCTAGCCGGCAGGGAGTCCGGGAAAAGTCTGGACCTGCCAAAGAGGCAAGAAACTTTTTCGTCCCTCTTTGTTTCCTGGTGCGCGAAGAGAGGGGATTAAGAGCTCTGCTTAAAGGAGCTCCAGAGACGGGCGTGAGCTGTGGCTACCAGTGCGGACCCCAGAGATGGGCCTGACATGCTAAGGCTGCTACTGCCGCCACCAAGCAGCCTGTGTGCGAGCACAGGTCACTATCCACACCTCCCTTCCGGGGAGCTTGTGCAGCCCTCCACTGCCAGCGTCCAGTGATCCAGGGACGGCTTCCCCGGGAGAACACACGGTGCGCCTCAGGCTGGTGCAACGTCCTGCTGGCCTCTGCGGCCGCAGGCTCGTCCCGCAATCTGTGCCCCTCCCTCCCCCAGCCTGAGTGAGCCAGAGCCCCCGAGTCAGCTGCTCTTTAACCCTGTGCTGTCTGAGTGAAGAACAGACGCCCTCCGGTGACCTACACCCAGAGGCGTGGCCAAATCCAAAGCTGAGCGCCGGGAGCTGTGCGAACATAGAAGAGAAAGGGAAGTCTCTCCCAGCAGCCTCAGGAGCAGCGGATTAAATCCCCACAATCAACTTGATGTACCCTGCATCTGTGGAATACATGAATAGACAACGAATCATCACAAATTGAGGAGGTGGACTCTGAGAGCAAGATTTATTATTATTTTCCCCTTTTCTTCTTTTTATGAGTGTGTATGTGTATTCTTCTGTGTGAGATTTTGTCTGTATAGCTTTGCTTTCACTGTTTGTCCTAGGTTTCTATCTGTCTGGGGTTTTTCTGTTTTTAACTTTTAAGAAAATTTCCTATCTTAATAATTATTTCTTATTTTAATAACCTTATTTTATTTTATCTAACATTATTCTATTTTATTCTCTTTCTTTTTTTCTTTCTTCCTCTCTCCCTCCCTCCCTCCCTCCTTCCCTTCATCCCTCCTTCCCTCCTTTCTTCCTTTCTTTCTTTCTTTCTTTCTTTCTTTCTTTCTTTCTTTCTTTCTTTCTTTCTTTCTTTCTCTTTCTTTCTACTTTTTCTCCCTCTTCCTCTGAGCCGTGTGGATGAAAGTCTCTTGGTGCTGCAGCCAGGAGTCAGTGCTGTGCCTCTGAGATGGGAGAGCCAATTTCAGGACACTGATCCACAAAAGACCTTCCAGCTCCACATAATATCAAACGGTGAAAATCTCCCATAGATCTCCATCTCAACACCAGCACCCAGCATCACTCAATTACCAGCAAGCTACAGTGCTGGACACCCTATGCCAAACAACTAGCAAGACAGGAACACAACCCCACCCATTAGCAGAGAGGCTGCCTAAAATCAGAATAAGTCCACAGACACCCCAAAACACACCACAAGACATGGACCTGCCCACCAGAAAGACAAGATCCCCCCTCATCCATCAGAACACAGGCACTAGTCCCCTCCACCAGGAAGCCTACACAACCCACTGAACCAACGTTAGCCACTGGGGACAGACACCAAAAACAACGGGAACTACAAACCTGAAGCTGGAAAAAAGGAGACCCCAAACACAGTAAGATAAGCAAAATGAGAAGACAGAAAAATACAGCAGATGAAGGAGCAAGATAAAAACCCACCAGACCTAACAAATGAAGAGGAAATAGGCAGTCTACCTGAAAAAGAATTCAGAATAATGATAGAAAAGATGATCCAAAACCTTGGAAAAAGAATTAACAAGGACCTAGAAGAACTAAAGATGAAACAAGCAACAATGAACAGTACAATAAATGAAATTAAAAATACTCTAAATGGGATCAATAGCAGAATAACTAAGGCAGAAGAATGGATAAGTGACCTGGAAGATAAAATAGTGGAAATAACTACTGCAGAGCAGAATAAAGAAAAAAGAATGAAAAGAATTGAGGACAGTCTTAGAGACCTCTGGGACAACATTAAACGAACTAACACTCGAATTATAGGGGTTCCAGAAGAAGAAGAGAAAAAGAAAGGGACCGAGAAAATACTTGAAGAGATTATAGTCGAAAACTTTCCTAATATGGGGAAGGAAACAGTTAATCAAGTCCAGGAAGTACAGAGAGTCCCATACAGGATAAATCCAAGGAGAAACACGCCAAGACACATACTAATCAAACTATCAAAAATTAAATACAAAGAAAACATATTAAAAGCAGCAAGGGAAAAACAACAAATAACACACAAGGGAATCCCCATAAGGTTAACAGCTGATCTTTCAGCAGAAACTCCTCAAGCTAGAAGGGACTGGCAGGACATATTTAAAGTGATGAAGGAGAAACACCTGCAACCAAGATTACTCTACCCAGCAAGGATCTCATTCAGAATCAATGGAGAAATTAAAAACTTTACAGACAAGCAAAAGCTAAGAGAATTCAACACCACCAAACCAGCTCAACAACAAATGCTAAAGGAACTTCTCTAGGCAGGAAACACAAGAGAATGAAAAGACCTACAATAACAAAACCAAAACAATTAAGAAAATGATAATAGGAACATACAAATCGATAACTACCTTAAATGTAAATGAATTAAATGCTCCCACCAAAAGACATAGACTGGCTGAATGGATACAAAAACAAGACCCATATATATGATGTCTACAAGAGTCCCACCTCAGACCTAGAGACACATACAGACTGAAACTAAGGGGATGGAAAAAGATATTCCATGCAAATGGAAACCAAAAGAAAGCTGGAGTAACAATTCTCATATCAGACAAAATGGACTTTACAATAAAGACTATTAGAAGAGATAAAGAAGGGCACTACATAATGATCAAGTGGTCGATCCAAGAAGAAGATATAACAATTGTAAATATTTATGCACCCTACACAGGAGCACCTCAATACATGAGGCAAATACTAACAGCCATAAAAGGGGAAATCGACAGTAACACATTCATAGTAGGGGACTTTAACACCCCACTTTCACCAATGGACAGATCATCCAGAATGAAAAGAAATAAGGAAACACAAGCTTTAAATGACACATTAAACAAGATAGACTTAATTGATATTTATAGGACATTCCGTCCAAAAAGAACAGAATACACATTTTTCTCAAGTGCTCATGGAACATTCTCCAGGATAGATCATATCTTGGGTCACAAATCACGCCTTGGTAAATTTAAGAAAATTGAAATTGTATCAAGTATCTTTTCTGACCACAACACTATGGGACTAGATATCAATTACAGTAAAAGGTCTGTAAAAAATACAAACACATGGAGGCTAAACAATACACTACTTAATAATGAACTGATCACTGAAGAAATCAAAAAAATATCTACAAACAAATGACAATGCAGACACGACGACCCAAAACCTATGGGATGCAACAAAAGCAGTTCTAAGAGGGAGTTTTATAGCAATACAATCCTACCTTAAGAAACAGGAAACATCTTGAATAAACAACCTAACCTTGCACCTAAAGTGATTAGAGAAGGAAGAACAAAAACACCCCAAAGTTAGCAGAAGGAAAGAAATCATAAAGATCAGATCAGAAATAAATGAAAAAGAAATGAAGGAAACGATAGCAAAGATCAATAAAGCTAAAAGCTGTTTCTTTGAGAAAATAAACAAAATTGATAAACCATTACCCAGACTCATCAAGAAAAAAAGGGAAAAGACTCAAATCAATAGAATTAGAAATGAAAAAGGAGAGGTAACAACTGACACTGCAGAAATACAAAAGATCATGAGAGATTACCACAAGCAACTCTATGCCAATAAAATGGACAACCTGGAAGAAATGGACAAATTCCTAGAAATGCACAACCTGCCAAGACTGAATCAGGAAGAAATAGAAAATATGAGCAGACCAATCACAAGCACTGGAATTGAAAATGAGATTAAAAATCTTCCAACAGGGGCTTCCCTGGTTGCGCAGTGTTTGAGAGTCTGCCTGTCGATGCAGGGGACACGGGTTTGTGCCCCAGTCCGGGAAGATCCCACATGCCGCAGAGCTGCTAGGCCCGTGACCCATGGCCGCTGAGCCTGAGCGTCCAGAGCCTGTGCACCACAACAGGAGAGGCCACAGCAGTGAGAGGCCCGCACACCACAAAACAAAAAAAAGAAAAAAACAAAGAAAAAAAAAAGAAAAAAAAACTTCCAACAAACAAAAGCCCAGGACCAGATGGCTTCACAGGCGAATTCTATCAAACATTTAGAAAAGAGCTAACACCTATCCTTCTCGAACTCTTCCAAAATATAGTAGAGGGAGGATCACTCCCAAATTAATTCTCCAAGGCCACCATAACCCTGACACCAAAACCAGACAAGGATGTCACAAAGAAAGAAAACTATAGCCCAATATCACTGATGAACATAGATGCAAAAATCCTCAACAAAATACTAGCAAACAGAATCCAACAGCACATTAAAAGGATCATACACCATGATCAAGTGGGGTTTATTCCAGGAATGCAAGGATTCTTCAATATACACAAATCAATCAACGTGATACACCATATTAACAAATTGAAGAAGAAAAACCATATGATCATCTCAATAGTTGCAGAGAAAGCTTTCGACAAAATTCAACACCCATTTATGATAAAAACACTGCAGAAAGTAGGCATAGAGGGAAATTTCCTCAACATAATAAAGGTCATATATGACAAACCCACAGCCAACATCGTCCTCAATGGTGAAAAACTGAAAGCATTTCCACTAAGATCAGGAACAAGACAAGGTTGCCCATTCTCACCACTCTTATTCAACATAGGTTTGGAAGTTTTAGCCACAACAATCAGAAAAGAAAAGGAAATAAAAGGAATCCAAATCAGAAAAGAAGAAATAAAGCTGTCACTGTTTGCAGATGACATGATAGTATACATAGAGAATCCTAAAGATGCTACCAGAAAACTACTAGAGCTAATCAATGAATTTGGTAAAGTAGCAGGATAAAAAATTAATGCACAGAAATCTCTGGCATTCCTATACACTAATGATGAAAAATCTGAAAGTGAAATCAAGAAAATACTCCCATTTAGCATTGCAACAAAAAGAATAAAATATCTAGGAATAAACCTACCTAAGGAGCCAAAAGACCTGTATGCAGAGAATTATAAGACACTGATGAAAGAAATTAAAGATGGCACAAACAGATGGAGAGATATAGCATGTTCTTGAATTGGAAGAATGAACATTGTGAAAATGACTCTACTACCCAAAGCAATCTACAGATTCAATGCAATCCCTGTCAAACTACCAATGGCATTTTTCACAGAACTAGAACAAAAAATTGCACAATTTGTATGGAAACACAAAAGACCCGGAATAACCAAAGAAATCTTGAGAACGAAAAACGGAGCTGGAGGAATCAGGCTCCCTGACTTCAGACTCTACTACAATGCTACAGTAATCAAGACAGTATGGTACTGGCACAAAAACAGAAATATAGATCAATAGAACAGGATAGAAAGCCCAGAGATAAACCCACACACATATGGTCACCTTATCTTTGATAAAGGAGGCAGGAATGTACAGTGGAGAAATGCAAATCAAAACTACAATGAGATATCACCTCACACCGGTCAGCATGGCCATCTGGCCATCATCCAAAAATCTAGAAACAGTAAATGCTGTAGAGGGTGTGGAGAAAAGGGAACACTCTTGCACTGCTGGTGGGAATGTGAATTGGTACAGCCACTATGGAGAACAGTATGGAGGTTCCCTAAAAAACTACAACTAGAACTACCATATGACCCAGCAATCCCACTACTGGGCATATACCCTGAGAAAGCCATAATTCAAAAAGAGTCATGCACCAAAATGTTCATTGCAGCTCTATTTACAATAGCCAGGAGATGGAAACAACCTAAGTGTCCATCATCGGATGAATGGATAAAGAAGATGTGGCACACATATACAATGGAATATTACTCAGCCATAAAAAGAAACGAAATGGAGTTATTTGTTGTGAGGTGGATGGACCTAGAGTCTGTCATACAGAGTGAAGTAAGTCAGAAAGAGAAAGACAAATACCGTATGCTAACACATATATATGGAATCTAAGAAAAAAAGAAATGTCATGAAGAACTTAGGGGCAAGACGGGAATAAAGACACAGACCTACTAGAGAATAGTAGGTCTGTGTCTTTATTGAGGATATGGGGAGGGGAAGGCGTAAGCTGTGATAAAGTGAGAGAGTGGCATGGACATATATACATATACACTACCAAACGTAAAATGGTTAGCTAGTGGGAAGCAGCAGCATAGCACAGGGAGATCAGCTCGGTGCTCTGTGACCACCTGGACGGGTGGGATAGGGAGGGTGGGAGGGAGGGAGACACAAGAGGGAGGAGATATGGGAACATATGTATATGTATAATTGATTCACTTTGTAATAAAACAGAAACTAACACCATTGTAAAGCAATTATACTGCAATAAAGATGTAAAAAAAAAAAAGAATAATGAATATTTTTTCCCCTAACTTCTGTTAAGATTTTTCTCTTCATATTTTGTTTTCAGCTGTTTTAATATGACAGTGTTAGTTGTGAGTTTCTGCCAATCTGCATGGTGTTCATAGTGCTTCTTGAATTTGTGTATTGATGTCTTTCTCAGATCTCGTCTCTTCAACACTTATCTCTGTCTTGCTTTCTCAGTTTTTTCTTCTGGAATTCCATTTTTACACAGGTTAATCTTTTTCACTGTGTGCCATATATTTTACCCTCTTTTCTGTGTTATTATTATTCTTGTCCCTATGCTTCAGTTTGGATATTTTCTACTGACCATCTTCCAGTTTGCCAACACTTTTACAGCTGCATTAAATTATCTTTTAAACACATTTATCAAAATTTTAATTTGGGGTATGATTTTTTCAGTTTGGGAATTTAAATTTTCTTTATATCTATAAAGAAATAAATAAAGAAATATGTATATATATTGCAATTCTCTAGTATTCTTTTTTTTTTTTTTTTTTTTTTTTGCGGCACGCGGGCCTCTCACTGTTGTGGTCTCTCCTGTTGCAGAGCACAGGCTCTGGACACGCAGGCTCAGTGGCCATGGCTCATGGGCCCAGCTGCTCTGTGGCATGTAGGATCTTCCCGGACTGGGGAATGAACCCATGTCCCCTGCATTGGCAGGCGGACTCTCAACCACTGCGCCACCAGGGAAGCCCTCTGCTAGTATTCTTGATCTTGTAATTACAACTATTTCAACAGTGATACCCGAAAACTCCAATTTTCTCTTGTGCCTCTGTTTCTACTGTCTGTTTTTTCTCTTGATTTTCACTTGTTTGGTTTTGTCTCTTGTAATGCCTTTTATTTCAAGGAAAAACTTGAGAAATAATTTGAAACTTTGGATGATGTTATCTTTGTTCAGAGGGTTAACTTTATTCTAATTGGCAGTTAATCTAGGGAAATAGTATCACAATAAATCATATATTAAGGATATTTAATTATGTCAAATATTAAATATTAGAGTTCTCAGCCTGTCTGAGGCTTCATCTACAGAGAGTTGATTCCTAGCACTAGTGTGGATCCCTTCAAGGATCTAAGTGGCAATTTTATATGTTCAACAAAGCCTTACCTCCATGGCAGTTTCTAAACTAAAAGTTTTATTCCCAAACCCAGGAAGACTGAAAGAAGCTTTGTTCACTTTAGTGGCTTCTTCACTCATGTCTTTCAAATTAGCAAACATCTTAAGAGGAGACATGTGGAGATAAATGTTGCACTCATTTCTCTGCCTCTCCCTTCTGTATTGTATCTTGGCTCATCACGTTCCTCTTCCTTGGTAGTCCTCCAGTGTTTTAGAACTAATATTTAAATTTGTCCAGTGTTTCTAGTTGTTCTCAGATGGATGGTTGTGCTGCCATAAGCTATTACTATGTTTTAAAATATGAATGAATTAATGAAATACTTCAAAGCACAGAAAAAGTGCAAAAAGAATATTATAAGATTTAACATGAAAAAATTGGAAAATAGAAAGCCTGAGGTGAGAATATGTTTCAGAGGAATAAATAAAACCCATGAAGGAGGGAAAATGATTTAATATGGGAAATTCATAAAGGAAAAAATGATGTTCTCTATACTGAAGAAAGAGCTGACCCTAAAGCTTAGACACACTCATTGTATTCCAGGATGGGATGAGACAAGACCTATCTTGTCATATATGGAACAGAATTTCTGAACTCAAAGGTTATAAAGAAAAATATTCCAAGCTTCCAAGAAAAAGGCGCTTACCAGCCATCAAGGAATGCTAATTAAAACCACAAAGAGTTGCCACATTCTTTGATCATAATAATTAAAATAATTAAAAGGTGATTCTCTTCCCTGTAAAATAATTAAGATTTCAAGTCATAAAACTTGAAAATTAAGAAATATGCCCTTCAGGAATCCTTGGATAAAAAAGAAAACATCAGAAAAGACTATAAAACAATATAGAAAGCGATGGAAAGGAGAATACATTATATCAGAGTCCATGGAGCTCAGTAATACTGTATTCAGAGGCAAAGGAATAGCTTTAACTGTCTTCCTTATTAGAGAAAAAAAGATGAAAAATTAAGAAATTAGTTATCATCAAACCCTACCATAACATGGTAAGTAAGGTTCAAAACATTCAATTACATTTTTACATAATTATTGAAATGACCTGGATGAGCCTATACATCAGTTATGGTCCAGCCATAAAATTTAAATTCCTCATGGTCCTGTTTATGACTTGTCACCACTTGGTAGTGATTATCTGCTCAGGCTTAGATATCAATGGGGAGAATTTTCGACTGTGTTGCTAGCTAGGACTCCAGGACAGGAGTCACAATTTGAGAACTGTTATCATTAGTTGGCTTCATTTCTGGAGTTGATCCAGGGAAAAATGTGTTAGGAAATTACTATGATGCTATCTACTACTTCAGGAAGAAAAAGATGTGGGTAGTGGTAGGGACATGGTAGTGGGACCATTTCGGAGATTTAAGTTAGAATAAACTTTAAATTGTGAATATTCTTTAAAAGTTATAAGGGCACTGATTTAATTAATCAAGGTAGTTTTACTCATACTCATTAGTTTTCATATTCCAATTTTTAAGTGAAAATGATCATTTATGTATATCAGCTACTTTGTTTCATTGAGTTGTCTTCCATATTTTTCTTTTCTTTTAATCACCACTGCATGTATCTCCAGAGCCAGAATCTTTCAAAAGCCAACCTATATCCAGGTTGCCTATATCACAGTTATTGACAAAAGGGTGAGCTCTAACAGCAGAACACTTATTATTGGCAATGGTGTCAGAAAGAGAAACTGCATTTTCAGACCACCAGTTGGGTGGAGAGAGAAAGATTTAGATACATCACCATTTTTTTTTTTTCCCCGGGCACATCTGACAGCGTTTCTGGCCAGTTGAAAAAATATTTTTTCCTGGAAAGTCCTGTAAAAGCAGCTAGAAAAAACTTTTGATTAGTTAGTCCTTTTATTTAACTTATATTTGCATTGCCAAGGCAAATATTAACTATACTTACTAACTTTGGCAAAATCACTTCATAGACTCTCCAAAGTAGAATTCATCCTCACCTGATGGTTTTATACCTATAGCTCCAGCCTGATCCCATTGTCTTTGGGTCTGTCTCCTTTGTAACACTGGATATGAATGCTTGATTGGGTTGGGGTGTAGACAGTCTGGAGTAGTGTGGGTGGGATCCTGAACAAACCCGGGCTTTTAGATGTTCTTTTCTCCTATTCAGTTTTTTAAAGGTCAGTGTGTGAACCACTTTAATGCCTCCCATTGTTTTCCTTTGCATTTTACAATGCCTGTGTGAGCTCCGGAGGGGAGCACATTTATTGTGCACGCCATTCAATTTAGATTCTCCTAGAGCAAATGATTACAACAACTCAGAGGAAAAAAACTGGAAAATAAGTCCCTGAGGTAAAACTGGTCATGGGGCCAAAACAGTAGTGCCAATTATGATTTCAGTGCCTTAGCCCTGTTACTTTGCCAACAGCATTTAAAAAAATATATAATTTATTGTTTGTTTGGGTGGGCATATTAAACAATAGTTTTTCTTAATCAGCCTGTTGTCTTTGTGTTAAAAGTTAATATTGAAAGTTTTAATTCACTTTTGCTAATTTTATGTGTTTTGTTCTTAAATAAAGAGTGTTAATGGCAATAAATTAGGCAAAGGGATGCCTGGCAGGCTGACGCAGCATGGGTGTGGCCCTGGGATATACATAACACTTTCTATGATTTTCTAGCTCATGTTCCTTTCCTGATTACATGGATTAAACACAGCAAGCCAATCACTCAAACAGTAGAGGCTTCTTACATACTTCTTATGCTGAAGTCTGGGATCCAGTTCTCATGAAAGCCTTGAAATGAAGAACATGATACCTATTGCTATATCAAGGAGTTTTTGAAGAGATGAATCATAAACCCATAAGTGTTAAGTTATGGTAAAATAGATATACAATAATTTATGGTAAAATGACAAAAATAATTTTTTGCAAAGCAGTGCCTGATTGTTAAATAAACTGCATATGCAAGTATTGGGATAAAATTAAAAGTGTACAGAAGATAAATAATTGTGTGAACATGGTCTCTATTATTGGCTGTGTCAGAGAAGGATCAAAGTAGATTTATGGATGAATTACTTAATGCTGGAAAAATACTACCCAACTATTCTTTGAAAATAAACTTCAAAGTTGCAAGAAAACTATTTTTTTTTTTACAAAGTTACCTATGAGCATTCATAAACTTTGGCATTTCTTCTTAAACCAGTGCATGAATTATTGTTTTGTATTTCCCAAACTTAGAGGAATCTTCTGGGGTGACACAATCTGAGTCAAGAGAACACAGGATCGTTTCAAACACAGCCTTCGTTAAGACCCCAGCAACAAACCACTTTCTTATTGATATCAAAGTGTACCCATCACATAAACTTAGGACATTCTCCATAGAGCTAATGACATAGAAGTTCTGGCCAAAGTCAATAACAACAACAAAATAGCCTGCCAGCCTGAGTCAACCCTCTTCTTCTTAAGTACGGAAATTAAATAGTTCAAGCTTGGATGAAGCCCCAGCAAGTTCAGCCTTTGCCAAACCAAGAAGGCTGAAAAGTGGACAAGATATGCCCCTGTTTATTTGTTAAATGTAACTATGCCTAGAGGCAACTAGGAAATTAAAATCCCTTAAATGCCTCATGTTAAAGTCTACCTCCTTTACTTGTGGTATGTCGTTTATAGAATATCCTTTTGAGGGCCTCTCACCCACTCATTCAATCATTCATTCACTAAATATTTGCTCCCATTTTACAGACGAGGAAACAGGCTCCTGGAGAATAAGTTCAACAAGTCATTTGCCTGAGATCATCCAGCCAGCTAATAAATTGTAAAGAAGAGATTGGAAGCTAGACAGATATGACTCCAAATTCATGTTCTTTCAACCATTCGGAGGCTCTGAAATCTAAGCTCCGTCAGAATCATCTGGGGTCCCCATATATATTTCTGAATCCCATTCTGGATTATTTAAAAAAGAATTTTTTGTGCTGGGGCCCAGGAATCTATTTTAACAAGGGTTCCTTGTGATTTTTGATATGTAGCTAGGTTAGGAATAACTAAAACACAACACACTAGTTTTCCAACTCATAATACAGTAACTGGTCCAAAACGCTTAATAAATAGTCATTCATTTGACAAATATTTATTAAGCATCTACTATGTCTTTGACGTTGTTATAGGCATGGCAGTTGAAAAACTTCCAGCTCTCATGAAGCTTCCATTCTAGTGTGGGTGTAGAGGGAGGTCACAGGAGACGACAAAAACATGACAAATAAGCAAATTACGTGTTATGTGACGAGATGGTAAGGGCTAAGGAAAATAGTAGCGAAGTGTAAGGGGATGTGTGGGGGGTAGGTCAGGGTTGTTTTCCCCGTCAAGGCGACATTTAAAGGAGATGAGGAATGGGCCATGTGCATCTCTGTGAATATTAACCAGGCAGATGGAACAGCTAGTACAGAGGCCCTAGGGCAGGTATGTGCCAGGGGCATCCAAGAAATACCAAGGAGGCCAGTGTGGGTAGAGGAAGGGAGCAAGAGAGAGGAGTAAAATTTGAAGTTAGAAACGCAAGGAGAGCAAGGACCAGGTGAACTTGTGTTGGGCCTTACAGGTTACTTTTAAGTGCTTTCACTCTAAATGAAATGGGAAACAATTGTCAGGTTTGGGACAAAAATGTTATATAAATTGATAAATAAAAAACAAAGAATTCTGTTTGCAAAGGCCAGCAATATATTTGGAAAGCACTGTAGTCCAGACTCCATTGAAAACGCGGGTGTTTTTCTACATTATTCCAGGAAAACGGTTACAATTTCACATGAAAGGAGGCTTCATTACTCTTTTCTTTTCTTTTTTTTAATTGAAGTATACTTGATTTACAATGTTCTGTTAGTTTCAGGTATGCAACCAAGTGATTCAGTTATGTGTGTGTGTGTGTGTGTGTGTGTGTATACATATACCTATGTATATATTCCTTTTCAGATTCTTTTGCTTATCAATTACTCGTAGATACTGAGTATAGTTCTCTGCGAGGCTTCATTATTCTTTAGTCACCTAACCACTCTATTCAACCATTCATTAGCTAAAGATTTATTAAATTCACAGCCTACCCTGTGTGAGGTGCTATGCTAAGTGCAGAGGGCTTTATGAATTTATGCTCATAGGCCTCAGTAGCAGTGTATGTGGTCCAAGCTGCTTGTGAAACAATTGTTTATTCCCAACATAATTACTTCCATTGCAGTTAAACCCCCTTTCCTTTGGCTGATTGTCAGTAAGTGATGTCATCATTCAAAATGGTCACCAGTTCTGTGTCTGTGACAAGCTCTGGCTGGCAGTCTCTTCCAAAGTTTTATAGGGAAGGAAATGTGTTGTATGCACAAGTTTATCTTAATGGGAAGACTGGAGATTATTGGCAGAGAAGAAAGAGTATCAGAAATTGGAGGGCAAAGGCAGTAGAAGGTGAGAAATTTCTCTTGTTTCCTGGGGTTGAAGGTGGGGGAGACGGAGGAGGTGCTGCTCAGGGATTTTGGGGATTAGAGGTGAAACATTAGTCAAAGTAGCTCTTTTACGAACATAGTATATATTTTAAACTTATTGCCATTGAAAGGGGAAATGCTTTGGAGGAATAGCAAAACATAGAATGAAGACTTGCCAAAGAAAATAAAACTGAACATGGTGACTAATTCTTTTCAGATGATTCAGCTTGCAGACTTCACAGGTAGTGGAAATAGTGTGGTAATGCACAACGTCACAGAATGGTAGTCACATCAGCTTTCTTACTCAGGAGGGAAAAATGGACAGGAATCAAAAATCTGATTAATATCTTAACTATACTTTAATACAAGGACATTTTAGGGACCACATTTAAAAGATTTTTCTTAGTGCTTTACCTCCAGGCAAATGTTATGCTATGCTAACCTTATGGCATAATTATTTTGTTTCATAAATATGTCAGCGTAAGGGATGATTGGAATACATCCTACCTCCCCATTCACTTTTTTATTCCTAAGAATTTAAGCTGATAAATGGAATTTTTACTTTTTACAAGGGATCTTGATTATAAGTATATCACAAATCATAATTATAAATATATCATACTATGAGGAAGCAGAAAATCTCTCTGATATAGAAGCCATCTTTTTCTAAATGTGTTCTTGCCATTTTATTTTCAAGAATAAAGAAAAATTGAGATGCAACTAAAAATCATAAAGGTACCAAACTATTATCTTCCTGAAGTGGCAAGGTATATGTATACATGATTCTTTTTAAAAAAATTACTTAGATTCCTATCTCATAATGCTTGGTCGAGGGTTTAAGTCCAATGGCTTATAAGTCTCAAGCTTACATATTGCTGATGGAAAATGGAACACAAAGGCTAAATTTAGACCTCCCTCAAGTCACCAGCTGAGTCCATATGGAGGAGCAGCAACGTAGAACCAAAATCTACCCTTCTCTCAGCCAGAGGTGCTGAGCAGTAGCACAATAAGGAAAAACAAACAAAAAAAGCTCACCCTGTCTCTGTATACTTGCGGCTACCTTTTGTTCATGTATTAGGCAATTTTAAATAACATTTTATAAAGATTATGTTGACTTTTCCAAAAACAGTGAGACCTTGAAGAGTTTTCTCTTGAGAACTAACCTCTGCTAATCCCCACAGCATGAGTGGGGTTGAATTTAGGTTCACTGATTCATGCTTGTTAAAGTGTTTCTCTTCTGAGTGCATTTTTCCTTAGGCATTTTCTATATTCTTAGCTAGGAAGCCAGTTCCATGAGATTAAAAGATTATAGTCTTTTTCTCTTTGACTTTCTGACTGTGAGTTAAAAAGCGTTTGAAAAGTATTGTCAATTAAAAGACCATACAGGTAATTTAGAAATATGGAATTTGATTAGCCAATGTTTGTCTTTAACAGTTTATAAAACTGAAATGCTAGTCCCTGTCTTCCCTTACTAGACTCATATTAAGATCACACTGGCCTGATCGGACCATTTGTCCCAGTGTAGTAATGCGTGGCCCCCTGCCAAGAAATGATGCCCAGGGCCACAAGTAAACCAGTGCTAAACTTCTAAAATCTCTTAAAGAGAGCATGATTCTAGTGTCAAGAATGAGGTTCAACTTCAGGCGTGGAGGAATGAAGAGATCAGCAAATTCTCTCTCCCTAAAACAACTATAAAGCTAAACAAATTTGACAAAAACAATCATTCTAGTGATATGGAAATCTACCAGAGCAGTCTGTGAAAACCAGCAGCTTTGCTGTTGGAGGGGCTGACTTTATTTAGAGTGGAAGGAGGAAGACCCACAACCAGAAGCAAATGAGAAAAGCCTGCAGCTCTGCTAATGTGAGGTTGAAGCCTTTGTTGGGAGGTGAGTGGAATACCAGAGGACTAGAGAGGGAGATCCCGGAAATGAGACAGCCATGGAAGACCTTGATAAACATTCCATACATCCCAGGCTGGAAGCTCTTGTACTTGTGAAGTGGACACCTGAGAATGCCCTGCAGAAAGTTAAGAACTGGGGCAGACTTGAAAACGGCCAGTATTTGTAATGCAGTCCCCAAACCAAACACAGATCCACTAACAGAGAGTAGAAGCCTTATAGACTTGAGGTGTTTGGGCACAATTTTTGAACAATTATTGACTGACCACTAAGCTGTGCAGATACAGGGGTTACCTCTAGGAAACCAGTCTGAAAATGGAATTAAACATTGAAAAAAAAAAATCTGAGCAGAGACAGACAGTAACCACACACTACAGGGATGATAGTTTCTGCTGATTAAGTCTAAGCTAGTTAAGAAAATTTTAGTTTAATTTAATTTAAAAGGAAGTAAAAATTAAAAACCCAGCAAGAAAAAAAAAACCCTCAGGAGGAAAAAAAAAACCCTCAGGAGGAAAAAAAAACCCTCAGGAGGAAAAAAAAACCAACAAAACATTAGAACCAGAGTTGTGTTATATTACCTAAAATGTCCAATTTTCAATTAAAAAATTATGTGACATGCAAAAAAGCAGAAAATATGACCCATACTCAGAGTGGAAAAAAAGTAGTCAACAAAAACAAACTCTGAGAAGCCCTATATAAGTTAGACTTAGCAGACAAAGACTTCAAAGGGTCAATTATTAATATGTTTAAAGAACATATTAAGGAACTGACAGAGAATATGTTGACAATGACTCAATATATAGGGACCATTGATAAAGAAGTCAGATCTATTTAAAAATACCAGATGAAAATTCTAGAGTTGAAAAATACAGTAGCCAAAATGAAATATTCAGGAGATGAGCTCCACAGCAGATTTCAGATGAATGAAAAAAGAATCAGTGAACTTGAAGATGAATCAATAGTTTATCCAAGCTGAAGAACAGAGAGAAAAAAATTTGAAGGTAAGCTGAACAGTGCCTCAGAGACCTGAGAGCCACCAACAATCGTATCAACCCACGTGTAGTGAGGAGTCCCAGTGGAAGAAGAGAAAAAGGGACGGAACAAATACTTGAAAAAATAATGGCTGAAAATTCCCCAAACTTTATGAAAAAATATTTATTAATAGATCTAAGAAGTTCAATGAATCCCAAGTAGGGTAAACATAAAAAAGATCCTTACCTAAATACAACACGGTCAAAATGTTGAAAGCCAAAGAAAAAGAGAACATAGAGAGGAAAACAACTCTAGTGTCAGGAACTTAAATGCCTAGCAGATGCATCATTGATCAAGGAGGCTGGGATGGATCTCACTCTGTGAAACTGTTTACCCAGACTTTGCCCTAAATACAAGTGAAGACTTGGAGTCCCACCTTTCATTCCAATACTTTGATGCATGTCTTTGAGTAAAGGTTCTCTATATATCCTTAGATATATTTGAAAAATAGATTAATTATAAAGGCTATATCCAACTTGATCTTGATCAAGAAACCTGATCAATACCAACAATGCTGATTATTTTAGCAATGTTTTAAGGAGTGAAAATTCTATCAAGAGCTGTACGAGAATCCTAGGAAGGATGCCTCGGTAACCACAGGCATCCTATTCTCCCACAGATGACAATAATAGAAAAATATCAATTCTGGATGGTCTAAACAGGCAAGAAGAGTATAGCCAAAATTTCCCCATGTTGTTAGAGTTTAATGACCCTGGAAATTGAAAACCTGCATCTAAATGGGTGGATGGAATATGAGAGCAAAGTGTACAGCTGGTTTCAAATAAAAAGAGAAGCTTTGTAATTAACAAAATGCTCAAGTCTGTACCTCTTTGTTCAATATTAACAAGCAAACAAAGAGCAAAGTTCTCTGATTTTTAATACCATGTGTTCAGATTATTTAGTATATTTTGCTCTCCACATGAGCTCACTTTCCGGATAATTGGAAGGTTAAGTAATTGTCTGGAAAAGGTAAACATTTGTTAAAGTCCATCAGAGGAGGCCTAACTTATTTGATTCAACTGCAGTAAAGTAGTAGTTTGTATCAGCATAAAATCCTTCTTGTACCTATCGTATGATGTCATGTAGAACTGCCAACATACACTTTTTTGATGTAAGACTTTTTCAATATGCTTCATTCCAAATCAGCACCCACGTTGTGATATCATTTTTCCCCTAAACTCTGAGTAAATAAATAAATAAAAGTGTGTTGACTTTTATTTATTTGTGTTTTCTTTAGGCACCTGATGACGACAGCTTAGGAAGATTCACTTTACTGTTGTGATAGAATTAAATGACTAATGACAGGAGGTGGGACATTTTCAATTCTAAACTAACAAACCTAATTCCTTTAGTATTTATGCTCTTATTTTGGGCTCATGATGTGCCACTGAACATGTGTTGCAAAGTATTCTTCCCTGTGTATGTTCTTTATTCTAAAACAGAGTTCTTTCTCTGTGAGCAAAGAGCAGTACATTCTCCACACTCCCTTTCTGTGCATTTGGAATGTGTTTTATAAGCACTGCTGACTGACTAGCTGGAAAGAGATGGGGAGGAATGTAGGTGTTGACTTTGACCCAGATCTAGAAAATGGAAGGATTTTGAATGAAAATGCAATGAAGTGGGATAGTGGAGTCAATGATATCAGGCACTGAAAACAGCATGCCCAAACAGATGCCAGAAGGAAAGCAGACAGGTTACCTAGGAGATCGGCAGCCTGACTAATCCATCAGAGAGTGGGGTACACGAAAAGACCCGGAAATTATAAAATAGAAAATGTGGTTCTCACCATTTACCTGAGGAAAACTTGAAGCACGAAAGACTTAGTTTTGTATGTTTTTGGACCTGAGTGGAATTAATCAGCATCTTTCAAGAGGTGAGTTCTATTTCCTATGTTGCATTTCAAGGATACATGGTCTTCCAGAGCAGGCAAAGGGATGGATTTTCCTGACATTATTAGGTGAGATGATCCATAAGGACTCTCTAAAAGTTCACATGCCCTCCTCTTATAACAGGTTTTAAAAAATGATTTTAATCATTATTATGAGTTTTATATACTATTCATCACAGAGTTACTCTCCCTTCTTCAGTATTGTCCCATCAATAAGTTATTTTTCCTAAATCACTCCTATTGCCCCTTCAGTCTCGTGAAAACCTTTACATAAATCTAAAGGAAAATACTGGGATTTTCAAAAATGGTTTTCAGCATATGTTCTCTATTTGGACCCCAATGCCCTTTCCTGACTCCACCCACACTTCTCTTCTTACTTTTGGAAAATTTCTTAGGAAAAGGAATGCCAGACTTTCCTGACTGCTCTTACCCACAGCAAGCTTTCCCTAATTTCAAATGTCCTTGGCTCCAATGTCTGTAACTCTACCACACTGACTCTGCTTTCCTTGTGGGCTGCTGGGTAATTATTCTCCAAACGTTTCAGGGACATCCTTTCAGTCTCCCATGGTGTCCCATGTTCCTCAAGGGCAAGGACTGTGTCCTCCACTTCTTATGTGTATCCAGTGTAATCTCATATGGTTTCAACATGATTATTAAACAAGTGCACCAACAAGGGAAAGGCACCTGTAATTTTCTACATATTCAGAAACATGGACTATATTGTATTAACTTTTACCTGTATTCTTCTCATCAGATTTAAGTAGATTTTCCATTATTAAATGAATGCAGCAAAGTCAATTTCAGAGAACATTTTCTCCTAAAAGCAAATTATTAATATTTCATAAATCTTACAGATATTTCCATAGAGTAGGTCAAGAATATACTACCTATTAAGGTAAGCTATAGGTAAATAAAATTATATGCTTCTCAAGTTATTAACCATTATAAATATTAAAATATTAATATAAAATTCAACATAATATGAAAATATAGCATTGAATATATTGTAAATTAAAAATAATATGAAAAATACTAAACTCATCTTGAAGCTCAGGATCCCAGAATCTAGCTTTACTCTTTGCCCCCAAGACACTACTCCAACTAAACAGAATTTTGCACACTTGAAATTTGTCGTTCAGCTGCTACTTTCCGCTACATTTTAAAAAGTAAAATTGGGTGTTTTCCCAATTGGGTGTTTTCCATCAGAGAATCGGAGCAAGCAAAATCAAAGACATCGCCTGTGATCTTTCATCTTAACTAGTAGAAAAGAATAATCCTTATATAATTTTTGAAACATTTACGTTACAGAATATATAAAATAATGTTTACTGCAGCCCCCCTCCCCCCTTTGGAGCTGAGTATTTTCCTCCCCAATTTGCCTCTCTCTCAGTCAATTCATCTTTCAGCTGGGCCCTCTTGAAGAAACAAAACATTAATTGGACTTGCCATTGTGTCTTGGGCTATTTTGGTGACAATTTTCTGTGACAGGGATAAAGAGTTGCTAATTCATTGCTTCAGGAAATGAAGGCCTAATAGCCTCACATCTGGTAAATTATGCCCTTCCTGCTTCTTGAGGCAGCAGCAGTACACGCAGCATTATTTGGAATTAAGAAAAAGCAGTGAAGGAAATCAATTTTTACATTTGCGGTGGACTCAAAAAAAAAAACGATTTAAATGCCAAGAACATTTTCTTTATAAAAGCATCCATTGTCTAAGACATAGAATTGAGTCAGCCAGAGGATAAATTTAGCGAAAACCCTTCCAGTGTCATAATGAAAACTCTGAGAGGTTGCTGTGGACTTACAGCACACAGGCAAAGCTTCTTGCCTCAGGGGGTGGGACCATGTGTAAATTACCATATTTGCACAAATGTACTGATACAGTCTTCAAGGCCTCGGAGGGAAATGACAAATAAAGACTAGTTTTGTTCTGAGTGAGGATCATGTTGCGTATTGGACGGGAAATTCAGTTCAGCCTCACGTTTCCTTAACACCTAGACAGATCAGTCTGCAAAAGAAGTAAAGACAGAGAGGAATGTGGAAGGCAATGCCCCAGAGGACATATCCAGGACATATCAGCCTTCACTATGAAGAATTACAAGTGCTCAAGTAGAGAAACTGAGATGTCACACCCCAGTTGCTGTCCTGATGGTGGGGTTGGTGGTGAATGGCTTTTATCCCATCAATACCAAGTCGCACCATGGACTTGTGAAATGACTATCATATTTGTTCCTGTCCAGTTCCTCAGGGAAAATGAACTCTGATAACCAGGCAAATTGGAGGACTTCAGGCGGTACATATAAAAGGTCTGGTTAAAATAAATCTAACATCTGAGAAGGGCATTGTTCCTTGGAGGCAGAGGCTCTTTCTACCCTGGCAGAACAGTGACAGCACAGAACAGCATAAGACTTCCTTCCCCCTAATCCTCTGTAATCCCCAACTGGAACAATTAATTTTACAAGGGGGTCAAGCTGCTTTTCTCTGGTATTTCTATTGAGAGCTTTATGAGGTGGACATGTGTCCATTATGATACATTTTGACAGCTCCTTTCACCTACTGTTGAGAATATTCATTGATTTTGGTCAGTACATTTTGGTGTTGTAAATGGAGTGTAGCTGCAGTGTTCCCTTGATCACAGATCACAGAAAACAGCATGTGCTTAGGGAGGGAGGGAGAACGGGAGAGTGAGGCTGCGGATTTAGAAATCATTCCACTTGTCTAAACCTGGCCCTGTTCCATACAGCTGACGTAGACAGGAAACGAGGTGAGAAGCACAGTGGGTTCAAGTCAGAATGTCACACTAGGATCAGCAATTCCAGTCAGAACTAAGAGATTTAGGAGAAGCACAGGCTTTTAGGCTCAGAAACTGTAAAACAAAAGAACAGAGCCTCATACACTTGCTGTATCTGATGTGATTCCTCAGTTGCTTGACTGTTACTCACTAAATGACTCGTGTTCAGATGACTATGCACTTGAAGGCATTTAACGAAATGGTTTCAGTAATCGATATATTTTAGCTAACCTCATCTTTTAAAGCCAGAAAGTTATCACCATGTTTTTAAAACAATATTTTAGCAAACCTTTGAAAATTAACTCAGTTCACTGGCCTATACCCAGGAACAAATTTAGGGACTATGAATAAGTTAAAGTCTTCCAGTTCTACTATTTTCAAGGAAAAAAAAAAAAAAAAATATATATATATATATATATATAGTTTTGGAGAAGATGTGAGGAGGCAGAAAGATGCAACATATATAGCATAAAACATTACTCCCCCAAAGTTTAAATCTGTGATAACAATTTTTCAAATTGTTTTCACATGTATTATCTCATTTTATCTTCCCAGCAGCCTTATGATTTGACAGGTGCCAACACCCCCCTTTTGCATATAAGGAAATAGAGGCCTCGGTTGCGTGAGTCATTTTGCCAAGACTGCTAAGAAAGTAGAACTAAGACAGAGCCTAACCCTAGGCTCTTTTGCATAAACTACATTGCTGCCAGGTCTCACCTGTTTGAAGGGGAACTGGGACTCCTAATGTGTCCTAGTCATCTTAAGTGGTAGGAAGGGAGAGAAAAAAAAAGTGTCAGGCCTGTTCAAAGCACTTTTATATGTAACAATTCATTTAATCATCACAACAAACTTATAACGTATGTACTATTGCTTGTGGTATTTTACAGATGAGAAAATGATGCTCAAGGAGGATAAGGAATTTGCCCAAGTTCACACAGCTCCTAAGTGACAGAGCTGGGGTTTTAACTCAGGGACGCTTGCACCTGAGTCAGTGCTCTTACCCACCAAACTTTATCTGCTTTCTAAATTCAGTCCACCTCCTTTTTATCTCCCTTGATATTGAGCACAATCTTCACCACTTGAAAACCACTTAATAAGTGAGTTATGGATTGGGAAAGAAAGGATGATACACTTTTGTCTACTTGCCTCTGGGACTGGGGCTGGGCTTTCCAAACTCTGCATTATTGATGTTGGAGGTCTTTCTGTGCCTTGTAGCAGGTTTAGCAGCATCCCTGGCCTCTACCTACTATATGCCAGTAGTGTGCTCCAATGTGATTATCAAAAATGTCTCCAGATATTGCCAAATATCCAAGGGGGGTAGGGGTGATATTCCAATCACCCCCCAGATTGAGAAGTCCTGGCCAAGGGCATAAAAAGGAGGTACAGGGCTTCCCTGGTGGCGCAGCGGCTGAGAGTCCACCTGCCAATGCAGGGGACGCGGGTTCGTGCCCCGGTCCGGGAAGATCCCACATGCGCGGAGCGGCTGGGCCCGTGAGCCATGGCCGCTGAGCCTGAGTGTCTGGAGCCTGTGCTCCGCAACGGGAGGAGAGGCCACAGCAGTGAGAGGCCCGCGTACCGCAAAAAAAAACAAAACAAAACAAAAAAAAAAAAAAACAGGAGATAGAGTCTTGAAGGGGAATATGGGTGATTGGGCCTTTTCAGGAATGCTCCCACTTGACCACCTTTTCTCAATACAGCCTTGGAAAGAGAATGGAGGGCTTTGTGCATCTTTGCCTTCTCTCCCAGCAGCTGGGAGATCGTGCCTTTTGGGATGACATCCTTGAATCTAGGCAATATTCCAACTGTATTAGGGAGAGGTTGGTGGGTGGTTCAGGGATCTCTGATGGAGAAAGGATTTAATGGTGGTGCTGATGCTCCTATCTGACCACGTGCCTGTACCTATAGCATCTTCCTGAAAAGAAAGGAATGAGGCTCACTGTGCAGTAACAGATCTGATGCCCAGGTGAACTGAGACTCTTCCCCCAGTTAGGAGTTGACTTTGATATGGTGTTGCTTTGACATAGCTGTAAGTGGTTTTGGATGGAGAAAGCCCAGAACCTGCTTATCTTTCAGCATAGGAGACATTTGTGTGTTTTCTGAGTCATCTGACACACAGAGTGTAGGGCTTTCCTAATGGATAAGGAAACCTCATGTACTCATTTATAATAACAATGAGGTCATTGGAAGACCCATAAAACTAAAGCTTGTTATCCAAGTTCAGATCTAGTTTGTTATTCAAGTAATGATTCCAAGCTTATTTAACAAGCCAGTTTTGACAAGTTGAATTTCTTTATAGGATGTTTAATTGTGGCATAGCCATCCTATCATAAACAGTATTTCCAACTGTGTAGAGAAAACCAAAGTCAAGAGAATTTTACACAGTGAGATTTATATTTCCTTTGAATGAAGACTTTCTAAGTCAAATTTTCATTGTTATGTCAGAAAAGACTCCCAAATCTCCATAAACATTTATAAAAATCACATCAGATAAAGCAAAAAAAATAAGAGAGAAGAAATTACAGATAGGCTTGCACTTTTAAGAGAGCTCAAGATATTTGAAAATCTGATTACAAATGTACCAAACATCTTAACTTCTTTACCTGAGGTGAGGTGGCAGAATAGAATAAAAACTACTGAGACAGATGATTCCCAAGGGGAGTCACCAACAATTTTTAAAAAGTGTATAAATGGATGTTATTTTCATCATTCACTACTGCAATATGGTATTCCATATTGTGGGCTTCAGAGATGTTCAGACAGTTGTTCAAGCCCTCTGGACCTTCTCTGATCCTCATCATTTCCCTGAGCCTCATTTCCATATGTAAACATGTAGATAATAACTATTACATAAAGCTTTCTGATTCTTCAAAAAGGATATTTTAAAATTTAACAAACTACCTCAACTGGGCACTCAAAAGATAGATGCTATTATCATATTATTATCCCTAATATCCTTATGACAACTCACTTAGACAAGTGGATATCTGTTTTTCCAGGATTTGAAGCTCTATTTTTATTCGTCCTGTCAAACTACAAATTCACCTATTTTTTTGAGGTGTATACACATCTCAAAAGATGACTAATTTTTTCACAGTTATTGGAATCACATTAATGAGTTGCTTATTACTACTTTACTAAACAATGCATATATTTAATTTGAGAAAAGCACACAAATTGATTTCCATAGCATCAAAATACAGTTAATTGCCGAACACAATCCATTCTCATATGCATCAATTTTTTGCCAACTTGATAAAACTTGTCTACCATTTTGAGGACTCAGTGCAAAGAAACTCCAACAGTTAAAAAAGGTAAATAGTAAAGAAGCGAATGAGGCTTTATTAATTAATATTAAGGAACTACCCAGGGTGGTTGAGAGGACATTCCACTGGGATCTCCTTGATCAGGATGGGGCTGGCAGTTTGACTCATAGGATGTTATACAAAAAGCATGTGCAGGGCTTCCCTGGTGGCGCAGTGGTTGAGAGTCTGCCTGCCAATACAGAGTCTGCCTGCCAGCCAATACAGCGGCTGGGCCCGTGAGCCATGGCCGCTGAGCCTGCACGTCCGGAGCCTGTGCTCCGCAACGGGAGAGGCCACAACAGTGAGAGGCCCATGTACCGCAAAAAAAAAACCCAAAAACAAACAAAAAAAAAACACGTGCAGCATCTTTTCCTTTCAGCATGAGCTAGCATATAGACCAAGGCTCTTAATACCTTATGCCCTCCTCCCACTTTGCTATAAAACCCCCAGTCCCATGTCAGTTAAAAAAAAATAATAAAAGAGAGAAGAAAAGGTGATCAGTAGCTCATAAAAATAAAGAGAGCTGGAAAAAAAGACAACAGAGGATAAAAGATTTTGATGCAATTTAAAAGACTGGAAAACAATAGTGAAAACAGAGAGATAATATAAAACCTAAGCATCTGTTATCAGGGAAATGACAAGAATTGAGCTAATTCACCCTGCAGAACCCCAGAAAAGTTCAGAACTTGGAGGATGTAGGTTCAACAGAAGGTGGAATTCAGGGGATGTTGGATCCAAGTGTCCAAGTCCATACAACCATGTACCTTCAATAATACCACCCTACCCCCAACACACATACACACACACACACACACACACACACACACACATACACACACACAAGGATGAACAGATGGAACCAAAGGAAGTTTATTCTCTGGAGAAACAAAAGAGGAGAGGCTCTTAACGTGGAGTACCAGGAAAAATGGAGGGCGGGGAACTTCTCACCTCAGCTTCTCATTCTCTACCTGCTTCCAGGGGGCCATGGTCAAACTTATGCTGCTGTGTCCACACCTACCCTCTTGCTCCATCCCTGGCAGAAATTAGATTTTTTTTCTGAACGGCTGCAGGAAAAAAGTCTCTAGATAAACATTTAAGGCTCCTCCATGGAAAGGGTAGGTCATTCCCCCCACAAGGACCTTACAGTGGCCCTGCCAGTCACCACCCGTGCCCACGCCTACAGTAGTTCCAGCAGTTTCAGCAACTCAGTCTTAGATGTAAACGAACAGACAAGAGTCAGAGACATTTGAGGAAAATGTGCACCATGGAGACCAAAACCAACAAAACAAATAAAAAACCAAATAGACAAAGAAGATCTAGATGGATCAGAGTCAATGTGGAAATAAGAAGTAAACCTTAAAAAAGTTAAAGTGTGTCCTCAAAAATATGCACAAAAACAGTGAGTCCATAATATAGATACAGATCATTAAGAAAAGGGAACAGAGAATAAGAAATAATTCCTATCCATTAAAAGTTTTTAAAAAACTGAAATTAAAAAACTTAAATAGAAAGTTGTAAGGTAAGGTCAAGAAACTCAAAAATAGAACAAAGAGAAAAAGAAAAGGGAAATGGAAGCGAAAAGGTAAGAGATATTAAAGAATCATTCTCCAGAATTCAGCAGCTAACAACTAGGAATTCTAGAAAGAGAGGAGAGAAAATGAAGAGGTGATATAATTAAAGAAGTAATTTTTTAAGTTTCCAGAACTGAAACTTATGTGTCTCCCTATTGAAAGGGCACATGCCTCAAGTAGGGCATGGTAAAACTGAGGACACGTGAGATCAAGAAGAATCCCAGCAGCTTCCAAAGGAGGTGGCGGGAGTGGGGGGAACCCAGTCAAATATACAGGAATGGTTTTGAGTTTCTTAACAGCAACTGGATCTTAGAAGACAGTGGAACAAAGCCTGAAAAATTCTGAGTGACCGTGAATTTCAACTTAAAATTCTATTTCCTTCCAAACTATCAATTAATCATAAAGATAAAATATTTGCTGTTTTAAATTTTTTCATGCAGGAAAAATTTTTTTTAAGTCCCCTTTATAGTCTTTCATAGCACCTTCTGCTAAGAAGATGCAGAAATTGTTACCGAACACAGGAAAGAGGTTGCGGGAAGTCCCATGATGACTACAGAGTGGCTCTAGAAAATGAGTTGCCTGTAAAAGAATGAGAGGAAGTGGGGCTCCAAGAAAGAGGTGAGTGGGAGACAGATGGGACTGATCTGTTTGAGTGAATAGATTATTGATAGGCCTGTGGCAGAGATGTTGGGATGTTTGGGAAATAATACTAGGTAGCACAAAGTGAGTAATTTGTCCAATGTTACCTGTCTGATAAATGACAGAGCTGGGATTATAACTCAGGCAGTCCGGTTCCAGAGTCAGTGCTCTTAACCAGCGCGACTTCACAAGGAAGTGATGACAGTGCATTGCTCTTTGCCATGTCATTTGTGGTGTAGCTCTAACTATTGATATGATATAAATCCTGGCATAACTTGGTTGAGAGAGACTGTTGAGCAGGGTTAGGACAGAGATCGAAATCCATACCTAAAATTATCAAGAGAAAAACAGCAGTACCTACAAATTATTTAAACACATGGAGTTAAAGGCAGACGAGAAACAAATCCGTTGAGGGTATTTGCTTGAGTAGGACTCAGGTGTGGAAAGAGAAAAAAAATCCATTTTTTATCATCGGCTGTCCAGTACTCTTTGAGTTTTAAATTCTACACCTTTTATTCTAGTTAAAATAAAAGTAATGGTACAATTGTTCAAAATCAAAACACAACTTTAAAAAAAATAACTTTTGTAGTGATTGACAATTACCTTTCTGGCCTCTGGGCAGGGGAGTGGCAAAAATGTTTACTAGGAACTGTAGGACAGTTTAACTGTGAAATTGCCTTGTATATTCCTGTACATTTTCAACTAAAATTTTATCTTGCTGCACTTGTGTTCTGTGAGTAGCATCTTACTCACTGAATACCAGGAGTCAAGATCAATTTTATCTCATTCATAATGTCAGAAGAGCAAGGGTACAGTGGGAAATACACATGTTCTTTTCTTGGGCACTAGTCAGGAGATAGAGACGCAGAATCAAATTGCTCTCCTGGTTACGAGCTTAGATGACCCCAAAGGACCACTCTGTCCCTTTCATCCTATTCACAGGAATGAATAATAAAAGCAAAAATTATGCATGTACTAAATACGTGTCCAGCACTGTTCTTAATGCTGTTTATATAGTAACATTTAATTTTACAATATCCCCATGAGGTAGGGACTACTTGTATTATCTCCATTTCACAGATGAAGAAACTAATATCAAAGAGACATCGAAGACCTTGCCTTGGCCCATAGCTGATACATAAGGGAGTGTGTGTTGGAATCCAGACCGTTTGGTCTGGATTGGAAACCAAACAACATGGTTGCTGGATGTATTCAGCAAAAAAAAAAAGGAACGAAGTACTAACACCTGCTAGTAAACCTCAAAACCATTATACTAAGTAAAAGAAGCCAGACACAAAGAACCGAATATTATATTATTCTACTTATGTGAAATATCAAGAATAGGCAAGTCCATGGGGACAGAAGGTAGACTGGTGATTTCCAGGGGCTGGGGAGAGAGAGGAATGGGAGAGACTACTTATGGGGTAGGGGTTTGCTTTTGGGGTGAGAAATTGTTTTGGAGCTAGAGCTGGTCGTTGCACAACATTGTGAGTGAAAATACTAAATACCACTGAATGACACACTTTAAATGGTCAATTTTATGTTACATGAATTTCATTTCTCTCGCTCTCTCAAGATAGAGATGATAGATAGATAGATAGATGATAGGTAGATAGACAGACAGACATAGATAGACACACTCATACAACCAACCAGCACAGTGCACTTGGAAGACTACAATTCCCACAAAGAGCCATGTAGCTGAAGCTTACTGGGGCCAGATATCCACTGGGGATTCACCCACCAGGGTGTCTATACTGCAGCCAGAGGTGCTGTCTCCTGCACTGGGGAGCCAGGAAAGGGGGCTGGTAGAGGAGAGCTGCAGTAAGCTGGCTAGTGGCCTCCGCTGAAATGACAAACTGCGGATCCTGGGACCTGGAGATCATTCAAAGAGCTAGAGGAAGGATCTGTATACAAATAGTCAATGAAATATGTTATATTTTCACAACAAGCATAACACTAACTGAATTTCAGCTCTGATTAGAACTGAAATCAGTTTATACTTTTGAACCAAGCAGCATACCCTCCTTGCTCACGTGATAGATCAACAATCACAAGTTCCTAACGATGCCTATTAGGAAATTGTGATTGTTGACCTATCACGTGAACAAGGAGGGTACGTTGCTTGGGGGGCTAAGTCAATGTCCCTAGGAAAAAAATCAAAGGTGTTTTTGCTTAAAAATTCCTTTTCTCTAAAGTTTGCAGCTTCCTTCTGCACAAGGCACTGTACCTAACTGAGGAGTACCTCTTGCCTGAGTGAACACAGAGGCTGCCAGGCCTCTTCCAGCACAGCCTGGGACCATATGGCCTCTGCTGCATTCTACCGGTCAGAACAAGTCACGTGACACCACTCCTATCAGGAAGAGGAGCTCAATCGTGAATTCTGAAAAACATGCTTTACTTTCTCTGCTCAGCCAAATTTCAGCTCCAGGAAAACAGTTAACACTTTTCTCCAAAGAGTTTTGCCTGTCCTTCTCTGCGTGGTAAGAGCTCTGGCTACTCATCTGGATTTTCGTGGCCCACCACCTCTGCTTTGTACACTTCCCAGTAGCAGTTTTCTTCCACTTTTTTTTTTGCATTCACCTTCTTTATTGAATAAATCTGAAAAAGAATTAAATTTAGGAGATGGTGAGGAAGGAGGACCCCAAATGAGAGCAAAACACACAGTATCATCTTTTCAGCTGAATGGCAGGATGCAACAGAAAACATATCCACTGTGCATTTGCTCAGCAAGGCTATTTCATCATTTTGCTCTCTGAGGTATGAGGTTTGGATCTGTGACCTTGGAATTTCTATAGAGGTGCTGTTGGCCTCACCTTTTGTACTTGTGGACACCACAACAATCCTTTCTTTCTCGTGGTTGCTGGGATAGAAAAGAGGAAGAATGACAAAGACTTGCCTCCCAGACCTCCCAGTCTCCCCTAGATGTAAATAATTTAACTATTTTAACAGAGAGTTAACCAATCCACAGAATATTTTTTTAGGATGATATCCATTGCTACCCCATGCTACACAGATACCAGTGCAGTTGGTTCCCAGAGAAGAGTTTAAGAATAACATTCATTTTAATTGGTGAAAATTTTAGTAGAATTAAGCTTTCAGATCAACTTATGCTTTTCAAATACTTCATTTGTTGTTCAGTGCCACGAGGCATGGTCTCATTTAAATCATTTTGCTTGAGTTGGGTCAGAGAATGTTAATGAGTCTCCAACAAAACGAGTTTGGGTGATAAACTTAGGCTGTTTTCTTTTGAGGGAGGGAGTACAAGACTGTGCTGGCGTGCATTATCTTTTGGTTTTCTTTGGCTGTTTGCACCCCTTTTTGGAGGTACAGGACCTGGGGGTGTGTAATTGAGATATATTTCTGAGGGCACAAGGTTAGAGAGAAGAAGGAGGTAGCAAAGAAAAATTCGATAAGTATCAGAGTACATGCTTCATGCTGAAACCTGATCATTACTTAGTCTGACCACCGGCCAATCACAGTGATCTGAGAACCAAGAAAGCCTCTGAGAGGTATGCTGAGATCACATGAGGTGATGCATGTGAAATTATTTTGTAAATTGCAGAGCATAGTATGTAGTGCTGTAAATTGTCAAGTGACATTTATTTGTATTCTTACCATATATTGCAGGCTCTGTGGAAAGATTATATCAGGTACTATGGGAAGAGAAACAAAATAGTTGTACAAATGATGTTACCTGACGAAAGTGAAAGTTCGTGTGCCCCACCCACAGCGAGACCAAACAATACCGAAACTTCAGAGTTTGGAGCAGAAAAAGGTTAATTGCAGGGCCATGCAAAGAGACGGGTGGCTCGTGCCCCAAAAGTCCCAACTCCTAGAAGGGTTTCAGTAAAGCACTTTTAAAGGCAAGGTGAGAGAGGGGCGTGGTTAGTTGCAAACTGCTTGGTGTAGAAATCCTTTTTTAGTGCAGCTGTCCACATAGGTCAGGTCACAGTGTTCCTGTAAACCTCCAACAAAACAAATGTTATTCTCTGTTCTGCAAATTGGACACGCAGGCTCAGCAGCCATGGCTCACAGGCCCAGCCGCTCCGTGGCATGTGGGATCTTCCCGGACCGGGGCACGAACGCGTGTCCCCTACATCGGCAGGCGGACTCTCAGCCACTGCGCCACCAGGGAAGCCCTGTTCTGCAAATTTTTATCTCTATATGAATGGATTCTTAAAGGTCAGAGCCCTGAGAATAGGCTATCCTGTATATTTCAGGCTATAGGCAACGTTCTTTTACAAAAGTGCAAAGTCAGCACGACTACAGGCAACAAAGCACAAAGGTTAAAGCAAATGGAACAGATCTAATATGGAGTCAGATTTGTTCTTCCCTATTACAATAACACGGCACAACAGAGCCCCAGACATGCTCAGTTGTTATTTATTTGTTTATTTTTTGGAACATCATTACCAAGACACCACACTTGACAATTCTGATGAGTTCTAGCAAGACAGTCAAGGTGACCTGTCATTTCCTATAGGTAGGTATCTCTCAGCCATCTGGCATTAGCAAGGCAGAGCCAAGTTTATCTGCAGTGCTCACTAAACCAAAGGGTTGTCTGGGCATGGAAGATTTTGCATGACTGGGATTAGTCACAAGATACTACTTCTCATTTGATTAAAGAACAGTTGGTGAATAGACATGTTTCTCTAAAGTGAAATAGGGTGACCAAGTGGTTCTAGAATCAGGGAGATTTTCTTGGATTTAAACCCAAGTTTGGTCACTTAATTGTGTCATCTTGGGAACATTTACTTAACTTCTCTGAACTGCTGTTTCTTCATTTGTAAAATGAGGATGATATGAGTTACTGTGAGCATTAAGGAAAACAATGCACTTGAAAACTCTTGACAGTACCAGGGGCTCAAAAAAAGAGAACGAAAACCAGCTGAACAAATCTAGGCCCAGGATTGAGAGTGATTCTTTACTTGAACCAAAGGCTGTTCACTCAACACAATTCTTCTTTCTGACTACTCCTACATTCTACGGCCCATTGGCATATAGATTTTTATGCACGTCCTGATATGTTATTTTCTTGAACTAGCCTTCTTGCCATGTTTTCTCTGCTATTAATCTGTCAGATCCTTAAGCACAAGGACGGTGAATTCTATTTCTTTTATATTCTCTTCCTATAGTGTGTTTCTAGAGCTTACATCTTACCTGTGACCATACCTGCATGAGTTATCTTTGTATTTTCCATAGCACCTTACCCGTGGTAGGTACTCATAAAGTTTTGCTGGATTTGCTCTATTCACAGAGCACTATAGTGTAGAAGTTAAGCACATAGTCTAAGGTAGCAGAAAACCTGACATCAAATCCCACGTCTGCTATTTACTGGCTGTAAAACCTCAGTCGAGTCACTTAATATCCTTTTCTTTGGTTCCTTATCTGTAATATGGGGAATTAATAGCACCTACTTCATACAGTTTACACTACGTAAACTTGTATAAAGTGTTTAAAATAGTACTTGGCACATAGTAGTAAGTGCTAGATTCCTTTACTTTATATATAATTTAATATGATATGATTGGTGTCAGAAAAAAAGAAATAAGAAAGGAAAATACATATTTAATAAATTCTTAGTATCTTATATAATACAAGACCAAATTATCTCTAATCCAGATATTGTCATTTTGTGTTTCAGTCTTCTGGGTTCTATTAGATGTGGAAGAAAATATTTATCTCTGTTTTCTTGTCTGGATGATTTGGATGTACAATAGTAAACAGTAGACAGATATGTGAAAATAAGTGCCAGCTCTCAATCTTCTCTACATCCTACATCCTTTATTCTGTTGGGAACATTTATCTTTTGACTTCCCTAATGATTTTTCTCTTAGAATAATGTTTACCAGGTTTCATCAGTGAAGCATTAATACATCTTTTCCCTAATCAGTTTTCACCGGGTCCTGACCCTTGGTGGGAATGGAGGTGGTGATAATTAAGTATATGTCACCAATTTATCTTACTTCAACTCAAAGATAAGATCTCTCCTCCAGTCCTTACTTCCCTATTTACGTTCCAAGTTAAGCCAAGCTTTTTTTTTTTTTAATATAGTTTTGTATAGATGATAAATTGAAGTGATCTATTGCAGGATTACACATTTTCTCACACTCCATTGTTATGCACAGGGAAAATGTAGCTTCTTTGTTTCATGACAAAATGATCTCATTGTCATCAAAAGGCTCTACCTACTGGTAACAGGGTTGGAGAGTAAAGCCCAAAATAAAGTTTACTTCTTTTCTGCCAGGACTGGTTATAGTAATAACTGAAACGGTCAACATATGCCAGGCAGTTTATGAACACATTTCTTCCGTCCTCCTTGCTGCTTATCAGATGCTGCCTTGGCCTGTGGCAGAGGCCCGCGTGGGCTCAGGAACTGGCCTCTTGCTCCTTTGATACTGCAGCAATGCCCTTCTCTCTCTTAACACCACCTTGGGCTGCTGCTCTCTGATCCCCAAGTCTGAATTAATTAGGGCCCAGCTGTCCCCCGACTGACCTCCACACCTCTCCTGGGAGTGTGGACCCCCTGAGGTCACAGTGTGACTCCAGTTTGGTCCCCAGACCAGAGAATCTACCCAGAAGTCTTCCACCACAGAATGTTTTCCACCAACCGTTGTAATCCCCTCTGGTAATCTCAGATTCTCAGCAATGTTTCATCCCCCAATGGGAATGAGTAAGAATTGCTGAGTCCTACCCACACTACCTGGGAGCCAATCAAGAGGTTTAGAAAAAGCTAAAGAGCTCCCTCTTTGCCTGTATGAGCAATGTCTTGAGCACTGACGCTCCCTCCTCTGCTGGTGACCTGTGAGCCTGCAGGGAACTCTTGTATCAGAGCCCCCAGCCTGAAATTTGGACTGAGACCCTCTGTCCTCTTCATTTCCCATCACAGCTTGTCTTTTATGCCTTCTCAACTCTCTTCCAGCTGCATACAGCTAGATTTAAAACGGATTGCATCCTCAGCATATTCACAGAGCACTTTAAATGTGCTGCATACTATGCCAGACACTGTGGTTACAACATAAACATGGCACATCCTCTGCTCCTCATCTGCTGGGGAGGGGGCACTTAAGGGAGTTATAAAAATATGTGTTTTGTGTCAGTGTACTGAGAGAGAGGCAAGGATTCTTGGTCACTTATGAAAAGACTATTGACCTAGATTGGCAGATGGGGCTTCAGGGGAAGCTTCCTGGAAAAAGAGTCACCCAATCTTCTCTGACTCCACCCAAAAGGCCTGGGTTGTTAATGTCTTACTAATATCCTAGTGGGTCCACTGCATCGGGACCTCCCGGGGACCCTGCCATCTTGGAGCTCTGGCTCCATATAATTTCCATATGGTACCTAAGAGAGAACTTAAGTCCTTTGCCTCTATTTCTTTCTTGGAATATAAAAAAAATCAATCTCCTTGTTGACATCTGGAACGGGACAGCTCTTAGGAGACATGCTCCTTTAGGACATTCTGAACACTTAGTCACAGAGGAGCCAGCAACGAGAACAGCTGTTCTCCACAGAGTTTTGATATTTCTGGTCTGAGCAAACTATGTAAAAGCTGAACAGAAAAATACATCCCCCCAAAACAGAAAAAAACAGAGGAAGTGGGAGAGACAGTAAAAATGAAATGGTATAGGGTATTTCCCCCAAGTAATGGGTTCGTTATGACATTATATAGAAGAGATTCGAATAAAACAATCCTGTTATCCAAACTTGCAATTTAATTATTACACCTCTGGCTCACAGTTGAAAATACAGTCTCTCTTTCCCCATGTCTCTTCACTCCCCCCAATTCTGCAATTCAGTACAATCATATCATTGGGGTCATTGCTTTCCTCAACTGTCACATTTTTTTGTTATTTTATTTAAATTTGGAATCAGGAAATTCACATTGAAATAAAACATCTTCAATGTGAAAGCCAGAAAGAACTTATCTTGGGAAGGCTGATTACAAAGCACAAAATTGTGCTTGTGTATGTCTTTCCTACTTGATTTCACCAAGTGATTAGTAGCTGATTATGACCAAGCCACTAGATGTGTGCATATATAGAAACTAATAGCATGGGTATCTTAATAGATAATATATACTGAATAAAATTATTATCTATTAAAGCAGCTTGCATTTCAAATATGGCAGCTGAGTTTAATAAGAACCTGAGGTTCAAAGTAGAGAAAAATTGCCCTTGGATAAGAGGATAAACACTTGCCTTGCATTGCAGAAGTTACAACCTCTGTCCTGCCCTCCATGTGCCTTCAGTGTCTGTATGTCACATGCCCAGCACAGAGCAGTGTGCTCTATGACACAGATTCTTGGAAAAATACCCAAACTGCAGACTATCCCCAAAGCAGCTTAACTATTTCCTCATTATCATCTTCTTGAGGCAAACATTGAAATGGAGTATTTTCTGGAGAGGGTTTATCAAGAGACATTTCATAAAAGAGGAAAATTTTCACAAACTATTTGACAAGAGGGAGATGTCCTAAGATTTAGCTATTTATGTCTATAGTAATATAGTATATGTTTATGTCTACTGTGAAGATATCCCAAGGAGAGCAAACATGTCACATCTCTCTGGAAGGACAACTTCTTTTCTCCCATTCACCCAGACTTGAAGTCTCTATGACCCCTACTTTTCTCTGGCTTCACTTGTTCAATTAGCCAAAACTTCTTGTGAATTTTTTTTAACACAAAATATCACTGGTGTCTGGCAGTCTTGTTCTAGTCCATCCTGTCCACAGATGCCTGATTGATTTTCTTAAAATACTATTTATATCATGTCAACCTTCTGTTCTTCTCAAGAAGAGAGCAAGAAAGAAGCTCCTGACACTGACATCTGAGAAGCAGCCTGAGGACAGCCCTCATTACTGACCTCGAATAACTACTACATGGACCTCCTGCTCTTGTCCTTGTCCCCCAAGTATACTTTTATTTCTTTCTATTACTCCTTGTACCTGAAGCATCTAATCTTTGTCTTTCAAAATCTACCTTTCCTTCACATTTGGCTCAAATTAGCTGTGATGACTGTTTTACTGCACGGCTTGGTAGCTAAGCACACAGGATTTGGAGTTAAGTCTTCTTACAGCTCAGATTCCTGGGTCACAATGAGAATTATTGCAAGTTGCGCTTGAGATCGATAACTTTGGGGGAGGGAAAGAGGTAATATTGTGCAGAGGGAGAAGTTGAACTGCAGCACCATTGCTGCCGAGGCTTTGGCCAATCCTGGGAGGTCTGGAGGTGGGATGATCCTCTCAGGGTTTTCCAACTGAGACCAGTTTGTACCCTACTCCCACCACCAGGCTAAACCTTGGGTGAGGCAGCTTCTTTCAGCCAAAGACAGTTCCTGGAGAGACCAGGAATCATGAGTAGTCAACACTCCTTCCCTGTTCTTGGGGGATGAGTGCCTTCCTTGGTCCCAAAAGAAGCTCTGGGTAGCACACCACAGCATCCACTATAGACCTGGTGAGTACACACTGGTCCTCCCACTTCTAGCTGTGTGATTGCAGATAAGTTTCTTAACATTTCTATGCCTCTGTAGCTTACTTCAAAACAGTGGAGGAAACGGTAACTTCTCTTTTTCTCCTAAGGATTATATGAGCTAATCCATGAAAAGCAAGACTCAAAGAAAGAGCTCAAAAATGATATTATAATATTTATCATCACTGCTACTAGACACTTACATTGGCTGCATTATATTGTCATTTAAAAAATTTCATTATGGCCCACCGCACAGTTGTTCATAACACATAACCACCGAGAGCCATTGAACTAGTCTATAAAATCTCTAAGGGCAGAGATTGTATCTTTTCATCTTTGTACCACCCCCCTCCTCCCACACAAGTTCATTGTGAATGTGTTTGATTTGATATGATTTCAGTTTAGCTCTGAGGTCATGCATTAGTAAAGAGAGATACAAGATAAATCCCCCAGCTAGTTATAAATTCAGTATTTAAGAGGGATTCCCAACCCCTAGTTTTGAAACCTTTTCATTTTCAGCTACATTCACTACCAGAAAACATGTCTGTTCCAAAAGAGAAATGTCCTGAGGCCATGTTAATTTTAGCCAAGCTCCTTAATTTGTCCCATCCTCTTCAGCTTCTCTTCACTGCCCTTAATTCAGGGCTTCCACATTGCCAGAGCCTTTGTACTAGCATCCTTGCCATTGGTCAGTCCCTCACTCTAGCTATTCTCCAAACTGCAGCTAACACTATCATTCCACATCATGAATTTCATGTGCTTCCTTTAGTTCTCTTTTAGTTTGCAGAATCAAGTCCAAACTCAATGGCATTTGGAAGATCTTTGCAGTGGGTTCTCTCAACACCTCCCCACAAATTTTCCCAGCTTTCCAGTCCCCCGTTGGTACCTTTTATCTCCAATGAACGAATGCCAAGCTCCATCCACACTGGCCTGTTCATTTTCTGCAATATATCATGTAACCTTTCTTGTCTTTCTTGCTTTTTCTCTTTTTCAGTGTGCCCTTTCCATCATTTCTCCAATCGGCAAAAAGTTGGTATTAAATTGAAAGCTGATAAATAACAGATTAATGTATACATATTGGAAATTTCCTAAATTCTAAAGTAGTTCTGTGTCCCTGGGATCTAAGGAAGACAGCATCTGACATCTTGAAAATATATCAATAAGTAAACGAATTGATCATAAAGCAATAATAGCTTCTAAGAATCCAGTCCATACAGATAGCTATTTACAGATCAACTGAGCTTCTGCAGGCTGGGCCAGGAAGAGGACTTTTGTGGTTAGGAGACATGTAGGTTTCTGATTCATGTCTCAGTCATGACTCTGTGCAGGGCTCCTGGGAGTCTGCACCTGGGTCAATGGTTAAGTCTTCAATCTTGGTGTGATTGAGCATCCAATTGGCAGATGTGACTGAGGTAAAGGAAGGTAAGTGCCATGGTGCACATTGGTTGGCTTGCTTGGGCACTTAACCAAAGGGAGACTTGGGGCCTTGGAGACACCTGCAGAGGGAATTATGCATCAACCAGGCACATTGTGAAAGGGACAAACTCATGAAAGAAAAACATCACTCCGAAGATGTGTAGCCTAGAGGAGGTGAGGGAAGCAAACCAAACATCCATCCTTTCTGAGTCACTTTTTAAGGTCTTGCTTAAATTTTTTGTTTTAAAAAATTATGGTTTAAAGTGCTCAAACAGCCTAGAGAAGTAAACCCATGCATGCTTCCCACATTAGTTAATATTTACAAAGAAATCATAGGTTACAACAAATTAAACTTTTTGGCTCTCTTACCGAGATTTTCTGGCTGCTTATGTTAGTGACTATTCCTACAGATAGTTTATAACTCTATTTTTTGCTCCTCTAGAGCAACTAAAGAGCAACGAGTCAGGAGGACTTTGGGTTCATGGGGTTCTTTGGCCAGGGTCTTAGGAAAATGGATTTGAGGTGGGGGAATGGATCAATGTGAACAGGCAGACACGAGGCATGCCCACTATTAACTGGGAAAAGTGAATTAGATTTCTCCTTGTTTGAGGTGGAATTCCTTCATTTAAACCTGGGCACCCTCAGAGAGAAATACTTTGTAGTCCGAACTGATATTTATTTTGGACTCTGTTTCTCTTTCAGCTTTCAGTTCTGACCTTAGGAATGAGCTCACAATTGGAAGCAAATCTGTCTTCTGTTTCTACTGTTAAAGAATTACCTACCCACTGAAAAACCACATAGGATTAACAATGGCCTTGTCCCAAATATATGCTTTGTGGAATTGTACAAATTGTATTTATGATGCTAGCAACTTTTGGTTTAACTGCTGAAATATTTCAATAAGAGTGACTGAATTCTTAGTAAATGAAATGCTTCCTCTGTTCAGTTTTGGTCTGTTGAATGCTGGAAGTTTGGTGGGTCTGATCCATTCGTTACGTACATATGGGATGATAGAAAAGGCAAGGCATTTGGTTTTGACACTAATATGTTTTTAGCTGTATCTCAGATTGAAATCCTATGAATAAAAAATGGCCCTTAAAAGTTATTCCTAGTCCCCTCGGTGTAGGAGTCTAGTCTTGAGAGGTGGGTGGAGCTTCTGAATACCTGGTCTGATCACACAGATTATGATTTGTCATATCTGTTTTGTGGATTTTCACTGGTATTGATTCAAAAATATCTGGTAGCTTCAATTTTCAGAATCACCACAGAGAGCACTAGTGCTTCATTGATTGGATCCTTGAATAGACAACTTATCCACATTGGATTAACACCTCACATTCTCTGGATAGGATGGAGAGAGTAGAAGGAAGTGAATATTTATTGACCATTTGTTTTTCCGGCAAACTTTTATTTGGCACTAAAAAATGCTGAGCTGAATGATTTACATATAACATCTAGTTGACTCCTAACACTTCTATGAAACCCATTTTGTAGGTATGGAGACTGAGACACTGACACTGAGGGGTTCAGTAACTTTTTAAATTTTAATTTAAGTTTTTAAAATTTTGATTTTGATTTTTAAATTTTTTGGCCACTATGCATGCCACTTGGCATCTTAGTTCTCCCATCAGGGGATCGAACCATTGCCCCCGGCATTGGAAGTGTGGAGTCTTAACCTCCGGACCACCAGGAAAGTGTTCAGTAACTTGTAAATGGAGGAGCTGAGGTTTAAATTTAGGTCTGTCTTTAAAAATAGCCAAGGCTTTTCCATTAAGCATGCTCCCTCATGAATGTCTCATGCATATGGAAATACAAACAGCTAAAGGAAGAGCAAAGAATCTGATTTGGGAAGACCAATCTCTTTAGCCACTAAGTGGATTAGAATATATTGCTGTAGGAAAAACACCTTCCCCCTCTTAGTCCAGGGGCTGAACCTCTCTCTCCCCCATATTTCCTTCTTCTGTCCGCCCTTTTCCCACCACCCAAGATGTGTCATGAACTCCCACAGCAGGCAAACTAGGAAACATTATTTTGGGAGTCCTCCTCAGGCATGCCTCTGACATCCTCCTGCTTTGAATAGCCTCAAAACATTTCAAAAGAGAGGATTAAAAAGGGAGTTTTAAAAAGAAGCAGACCTGGAGTTGCACAGAGGCAGCAAAGACATCTTTGAGGTCATTCTATTTTTTTTTTTTTTTCTACACTGATGTATTCTCTCCAGAGTGATAATAATCTTTTTAGAAATGCAGGTCTAAGACGGAAGGAATTTTTATCTGGAAGAGTAATATAAATTAGCTTAGACTGCCAGTTTCCACTGATTATTACTTTCCAGGCGGAATTCCTACAAATTCTTGAGGCATGACCTCCAATGAAAAAATAAAACCCCTTTAAAAACTTGTTGAGAAATTCCAGATAACTTTCACAAGAGATTTAATTTTAGAGCATTAACACAATCTTGGTTGGAAAGATAAAACTACAATACAGTTATTTGGTAAAAGTCATTACTTCACAATGAAGTCATTGGAGATTATTTTACTGTGCTTATCTGTCCCTTCTTTTTTTTTTTTTATATTAAACTTGGTTCCTTTCTCCCAAAACTAATTTTATTATGCATTACTCAGTGCACTCTGGATTCACCCTTATGAAAGGATAAAGTGTTTCAACAGATAACCAGTTGGAGGCCGCCAATTTGAGATTCAACCTACCAGGATGAGCAAAAGCTGTTAGAGAGTATTACATCATAGTCATATGAACTATGTGTTATTGCATATGTGTGGTTTTGGAAACCATAAGGGAAGGTTTAACAACCTCAAAAAAGGCAGAATCATGTGAGGTAATGGATTCAAAGAGATTTCTGTATGTTTTTGAAAGAGATTTAAGTGTGGGGAAGTAAGAGCATGCATACCTGTATTTACTGAAGGCTTAATAGGTGACAGGTATGAAGGCGTGTTGGAGGGGGTGAGGGGGAATCACCCCCATTGCACAGTTGGTAAAAGCGCGAATCGGAAAGGTGAAGTGATTTGTTCAAGGAGGACTCATGACTTCAAAATAGTGGGTGGGAGTAATTCAAGTCCAGGAATATCTGACTGTAAAGTTGATTCTCTTCCTAGGGCAGTGTGTTGCTCTTTTTTTTGGCTGACCTAAAAGGAGATGGGAAAACATGAAGACAAGAGCCACATGTGCAAAGTATATTAATGGTTCAGAACAGCCAAAGGGAAAAAGTGGTCATTTCCCACTACTTTTTGTAAAATCTTCATCAACTTCAATTTAAATAATGCTATGTATAATTAGTTTTATATGTAATCAAAAGTAATCAGCTTAGAGTAAAACACTATTTAGATATAGATATATAATATATAGCTATATACTAGATATAATCTTTATCCTCTAACATGTGTATAAATATAATCACAGGGAAAAATATAAGTGCCTTTCAGCGTACTTATGTCAAGAGGTAAGATTATTCTGTGAATGTAACTGTTATTTTTAACAGAAAATTTCCCTTTCCCTTTCCTATTTAAACACTAATTTTTTTTTTACTTGAAACCTATGAACAGGTGGAAAAAAGATCTATACAAGAAGAAAGAAAAGAAGGGATTTGGTGAACCTAAGAGATTCTTGAACCTACAATTTTCTACTTTCTCTGAGAATAAACCAGTGGTGGAAATTATCTTTTAGATATTTAAATATTTGTTTCTTCTTTCAAGAATATTCATATTTTCCTGGCTGTTATACAAGAAATCAAAATAGGTTGTTTTTCCAAGAGTAATTCAATATTATTAATTCTTTCGCAGTGAAATCTCATAGAATGATTTGTACTGTATGAATCTTTTCATTCATTAACCCCATTTATTAAGCAACTCATTTAGTTGAAGCACCAGGGTTAAAAAAAAATAAAGAAACACATCTTCTTTCCCAAGGCATTCACAGTAGTCTAGGAAAGCAGGTAAAAAAATCATATAATTATGGTACAAAATAGTGAGGATTATGTGTGATATATAAACATATTAGTGAGCATAACTAGGCTTTCTAATTTCCCAGATATTCAGAAATCAGAACTGTACTGAACAAAAATTGCATTAGAATATATAGGAAAATTGTGATGATAGCATGTGAGGAAAAATACAAGTTTATTTTTATTCCATTTAGAGCACGCTCCTTTCCTTTAAAATATATTTTAATAAATATTTCTTCAAAAAAATGTAAAGCAATTTCAAATGCATTATGCCTTTTATTAACCTTGTAGAGTTTCAGGGAAGTGGAAAGAGGCAGGTACTTTTATTATTTCTAATTTATAGATGAATGTCTATTATAACTTCAGTTACTTCCCTGTTCAGTAAAAGTCCTTAAAGTTTTACAACTCTCCAAAAAAAAAAAAATCATCTATACTCTTCTCTTTATAATCTAATATAATATAACTCTTTATTTCTTTAACATATAATTTAACTCTCTTTTTCATTTTGCATTCTTGGTATATATTAAATGCCTCTCTTTTTATGATTAGCAAAAAGTGGCCAGTAACTCATTTTCTCTTTTTAAATTTCTTTTTTATTCCCCAATAACCTATACTTGTTTTAGAGAAAAAACTACAAAATAAGGATAAACAAAAGCAAAGAAAGAACTATGACTCTGACTGTGACTGTGTGTGTGTGTGTGTGTGTGTGTGTGTGTGTGTGTGTATATTTTGAGGATAGGGATTCTAACCAGAAGAAGGTACCACAGGTGTGACAAAGGAGATATGGGCATGGCAGTAGAGAATGGCCAGCAGAACAAAGTTTGTATTTTATTTCTGACTTAGTCCCCATGATGACTCAGGAATTTTCTCACTCTTAAAGGTAGGTCCACCATTGTTCCTATTTCTTCCTACTTCATTTGCATTCCCCTCAGCTCAGAGATGTTACAATAACCATTAAGTGACCTCCTTGTTTCTATCCCTGACCTTCAATCCATTCAGATGAAATTTCCTAAATTAACACTTCCAAAGAGTCACCCCCATTGGTAAGAATTTTTCATATCTTCACTTATAGTACAGAATTCCGTCCAAGGATCTTAGCATATTCCAACAACAAATTAATTTCAGACTTATTTTTTATCACTTCCCTAATGGGGAAAACACACAATTCAAAGGTAAATAAATGAATAATTTAAGAGTCGTGAATACTCTGAGAGAAATAAAATAGGGTGACAGGAGAACCGATGACAGAGAAGCAGGACTATGCCCAGGGTCTTGGAATTCCCTCGGCTTTTTGGCTGCGGGACAGATGATCTGCAGCTGGCAAATGTCTGTTTTCTGTCAACCAACGAACGGCATTGGTGGCTTCCCCTCATCTGTTGTGTATAGAGTGTAGAACGTGCAAACTAGAGGACTCAGCTGTTATATAGCCCAGCAATTCTCAAATGCTTTATCACTGCCATGTAACATATAACATATAACTTGTTTGTACAAGTGAAATCTCACAGAAAGTCTGGATATTTTCATAGTTCCTTTGGAAACCTTTCACCTGGTTTATGACATTTTCTTTTACAAATGAGGAAATGGAGGTACAGATGGGGCAGAGAGATGAATGATCAAAAGCCAGATGCCAGGCAAGTGTGACCCATATCACAGGAATCTTTTGATACCTGATAGGCTCATTTGGCCATCAGTTTCTTCTGTCTGAAGACACAGTTGCCTTCAAAATCATTTCCTAACTCAGGGATATGACTTATTGCTCCAGATGGTATTATCTAGTGTATTCATCTAATTTACTCCTAGACCTAGTTTCAGGGAGCTTTTAGCTGCTTCCTGAAACCAAACCAATTATAAGATAAGGATTTACAGTCATTGGCATTGCACAATACCTTGCAGGCTCAGGTCTAAATACTTCTTCTCTTTTTGGTCCTTAACTTCCTTTGTATCTCACTGTCATACCTGACACATTTTGCCTTGTATCATCACTATTTACACCTTTGCCTTATATTCTACATAAGATGGCAAATGTCTGTGAGTGGGAATTGTGTCTGAATAATCTTTGAGGTACCCACTGAAAACAGTGTCCTACATTATAGTTCGTGCTAAATATCAAGCATCAAATAAAAGTCACAGATTCTGACACACATTCAAAGAGAGAGAGGTATTGAAAAATTATGTTGAGCATTGATAACATCATTGGCATATGTGGATAGCCTCCCCAGGTGGCAGTCTTGCCAAGGAAAGCATTCATGTGAAAGTATAAGATCTAGGATGTCATCAGAAGCAATTAGTATGATTTCATCATCATGGCATCTGTTTAGTGAGTGACCGTTAGGTTATTCAGACAGGATACTAGGTGCTTTGAGTAGGATTCAGGAGAAACACAAAACACAGCCCATACCTTTAGCAAATTAACAGTTTAGACTGGGAAGTAGGAGTCCAAAATTATAAAGATGTGCATAACTAAATTCTAAGTTGTGCAATGAAAGTAAGTGAGGCAGAAACTGAAGGAGTCATCACTAAATGATGGCTGTGGGGCGTAGGGAAGTTTCCAGACCCTGTATTGCCATGAAAGCACCAAGCACTGCATTGAGGTGCCAAATCATCTACACAGACTTCAAAGGGAATCAAAGGCTGGTCCAGCAGAAGCTAACACAACATTGTAAAGCAACTATACCCCAATAAAAAGAAAGAATCAGTCTTATAAATATTCTCTTCCAGCTAACACAGTTTGTATCAGTTTAGGGTATTCTCTGTCTATGAATCTTATGCTTTTCCTTTTGACCTCTATCACTGCTGAGGAGAACAGAGCTATCTTCCTGTAGTGAGAATAAAATGATATTGGAGTATTGGGGGAAAAAAAAAAAAAAAAAGGTTGGTCCACACAAGGTCAAAGCACAATGAATCAGTCAGAAGAACGAAGAGCAAAACTGACTTTCATTTCTCCTATCAGGGAAGAGGCTTGGCTTGACACCGTACTGCAGGTTTCAGAAGTTCCAGTGTCAGATGTTGTTCCTAGAGGAGAGACACTCTGAGAACTTGTGAGAGTGAAAAATCTTCCCCACACAGGGAGACATCAGCCGGAGGGTTCCCAGACGTTAGTAGTGAGCATCTGTTACTCCCAGATTCCTCATTTATCCCTCCCCTCCCCCTTCCCCCCTTGGTAACCATAAGTATGTTCTCTACGTCTGTGTCTCTTTCTGTTTTGTAAATAAGCTCATTTGTGTCATATTTTAGATTCCACTTACAAGTGATAGCATATGGTATTTTTCTTTCCCTGTCTGACTTCCTTCACTTAGTATGATAATCTCTAGGTCCACCCATGTTGCTGCAAATGGCATTATTTTACTGATTTTTTATGGCTGTGTAATATTACAGTGTGTGTGTGTGTGTGTGTGTGTGTGTGTGTGTGTAGTGTGTGTGTATACACACCTTATCTTCTGTATCCATTCATCTGTCAATGGACACTTCAATTGCTTCCATGTCTTGGCTATTGTAAGTAGTGCTTAACTGTGCATATCTTAACTGATGCACACAACTTGGTAATGCAGAATAGTGACACAATACAGAATGTGGTGTTGAGTGCATTAGATGTTTGTTGTAAAACCTAAAATTTACAGGCAAAAGTTCTTGACCACTCAATATGTGTTGGGCTTTGGACCAGATTCTGTCAGAACATGAAAGAAATACAAGGTTGATTCCTCAGCTGAAAGGAAACTACATTTGGGGTAGAAAGGAGGATTAACATATGTTGTTGGTAATGATAACTTCTTACCTTCAACAGCACCACCATCACCACCACTACCATCACTGTACTACCATAACTTCACTTTGTTTATACAGTATTTTCTGATTTAATCTAGGGTTGTTGATGGCTATTGTTCTCCCATTTCCAGATTACAGATATTGCATTAGGTCAGTTTATTTCCATACATGAAGGGTATCCTAATCTTTAGACAGTCTGAGAGTACCAGCTATCACTAGTACTTTCTAGAAGACAATGAGCTCTATACATGTAGCTGAATTCATAGCAGTCATGCAGAACATATAAATACATACACTTGAATGGTATATTTTTCTTTTTTGCGGTACGCGGGCCTCTCACTATCGTGACCTCTCCCGTTGCGGAGCGCAGGCTACGGACGCGCAGGCTCAGTAGCCACGGCTCACGGGCCCAGCCGCTCCGCGGCATGTGGGATCTTCCCGGACCGGGGCACGAACCTGTGTCCGCTGCATCGGCAGGCGGACTCTCAACCACTGCGCCACCAGGGAAGCCCTCGAATGGTATATTTTTCAATGTAGACCTTAAGGCTCTGAAGTCCAAAAGACTCTTGGAAAAACTCTTTGGAAATTGATTTCAGCAAGTGTATTTCATCCTTTGGATTTATTAGTTCTGGCAAATACTTATCTTGTCAAAAAAAAACCTTTATATATAGCTAAAATTTTTGGCAGTGTGAGGAGTGTCATATTAAGTGTCATATTAAGTGTCAATATGATTAGGCCATAAGGTGCTCAGATATTTGGTTAAATATTATTCTGTGTGTGTCTGTGAAGGTGTTCCTGGATAAGATTTACATTTGACTGAGTAGATTGAGTAAACCATATTGTCCTCCCTAATGTGGGTGGGCCTCATCTGATTAGTTGAAGGCCGAAATAAAGCAAAAAATCAAGTAAAAGAGATTCCTTCTGCCTGACTGCCTTCAAGCTGGGAAGTGAGATTATTTTTTTCCTTTGAACTTAAACAGAAACATCAGCTCTTCCTTAATCATGAGTCTGTTGGGCATGGACTGGAACTACAACATCGGTTCTCCTAGTTCTCACGCCTTTGGACTGGGACGGAAACTACAGTAAGTCCCCTACATACAAACCTTCAAGTTGCAAACTTTCAAAGATGTGAACGTGCATCTGGTTCCAACAAGGAACCAGAACCTGTGCCATCGACGTCAGGCATGAGTGAAACTGCAGCTTTCCCTCTGTCTCCTATTGCTGATGATCCTTCAGCTCTACCATCTCCCACCTCCTCTCCCTCCTCCAGCCAGTAACTCTTCCTGCCTGTTCACTCGAGGCCAGCCCCCGTATGCCAGCTGCTGTGCTGTGCTACTGTACTTTTCAAGGTACTGTACTGTAAGATTAAAAACGTTCTCTTTATTCTTTGTTTTTTATGTATTATTTGTGTGAAAAGGTTTATAATTATAAACCTATTACAGTACAGTATATACAGCCAATTGTGTTAGTTGGGAACCTAGGCTAACTTTGTTGGACTTACAAACACATTGGATTTACGAATGCGCTCTTGGAATGGAACTCGTTAGTATGTAGGAGACTTACTGTATACCATTGACTCTACTTGGTCTCCAGCTGCTGACTTGCCAACTGCAGGTCTGGGGACTTGTCAGCCTCCTTAATGCTACGAGCCAATTCCTTATAATAAGCCTCTGTCTCGCCTTCCCTCTCATACACACTCAAGCACATCATATATATATACACACGCACACATCATATATATATATATATATATACACACACACACACACATCATATATATATCTTATATAAATCTCTTTATTTTATATATATGGGATATAGGAGATAAATAAATAGATCCTATTGGTTCTGTTCCTCTGGGAAACCCTTGTTAATATGAGGGCCAAGCTCAATGAACACATTAGTTGATAAGCTGGAAATGAAATTTTTGGTCACACACCCCCCAAAAGATAGATCTATAGATAGATAGAGATCAAGATAGAGATAGATATTTCACCCCTTATTTTTCTTAAGGGATCAAAAGCTAGATTTGAAAATAATTTTTAAAGGGGAATTCCAAATAGATCTTGAACAATGAAGGTATGTGGCAGAGACCACTACCTGATCATCAAATCCATTTCTCCCTCTCCCTGAGACTACACTGTGACTACTTTTCCCAGTTGCTCAGTGTGTGACTGAGTTCTGATATATCTACTCCTTTTAGTTGTGGCCCATAAATACCTCCCACACAAAAGTCCTCATGTTCTTCTCTGCTCAGTGGTGATTCAGTTACTTATTGAAGATGGTGTGATGTGAGATAGAAGGAACCCAGGTCCCTCCTCCCAACTGAAGGAGACCTGACCAGAAGAACTCCTTTTAGATTTTACATGAGTGAAAAATAATCTTCTGTTTTGTTAAGCCGCTGAGATGTTGGGAGTGTGACTACTCTGTAATGTTTGCTAGTAGCTGGCATTACCTAAGTGATACACAGCATCATTAGAATAAGAGCAGAGGTGATAATGTTGGAGAACATGGTCACGTGAATTGATAACTTCTGGGATGTTTAAAATATCCTTCTCAAAATCTAGGAATTCCACCTTCACTTATTAGAATGACAAAATGTACACTTGAGTCAATCTTCACCTAGCAAGTCTGACTTCCTGTTTCTAAGAAAAAAAATTCCTCTTAAAAAGAAATCTAATAAAATAACTCCCAAGGCTTTTTGCACATCAAACAGCTCTTACAGAACAAAATTTTGATGAGGTAAGTGTAAGGAATTTAGTAACATATGGATTAAATTTTCCTTAAAATAGACATCATTTTAAAATTGAGGTACAAAAAAAGTTCTTGGTAAAATAAGAAAATATGTTTTGGTTTTCCTTGAACCCCAAACACGATTTGAAAAATAGTTCCAGATGTTCACCAAACCCCTAATACAGCTGGTTTCACCCATCTCTATTTCCAAGATAGAACTATTGGGAGTTCTGGTAATTACAAATATTATAAAAGTATTAGCAGATATTGGCAAAATGTCTGAAATGAGGAAAGAGTAAAAATTTAGAAATAAACAAGTTCAAACTTAGGGTTTCTGTCTTCAAAAGCTTAGGGATGAACTATCTGATCTTTAATAGCTGATGAAATAATTTAAGTTCCTTCTTATATTTCAGAAAAAGATATTTAATAACAAATATAGATGGATAAATATTTTAAGAAAACTTCTGATTTAAAAAAATCTCCATTACGGGACAATTTGGTGACAAGCTACAGTCAGTGTGATCGTGCAGAGAAGGCTATATCAAAGATCCAATAAGATCACTCTTTAGGGTTAAATGTTTCTACAAATTTTGATCATAGACAGTAGCTCAGTTGATGAAGACTTGTACTAACCATATTAAAGTCATGATACAATTTCTTGTTAAATTTTTACAAGCTTGCCTGCCCTCTGCAGTCAGTCCTCCTCACTAGTGCAAGAGCAACTTTTGAAATTCAAATACTTCATTCCACTTCACTTAAATCCTTGATGGATTCTCCACTGCCTTCAGAAGTAAGCTTTAACTCCTTAGCATGGCGCCAAAGTCCTTTCTGTACCTAGGCTCTCATCTGCACTATCTCATGTTTTACTATCTCCCCCCAAACTCCTATGTTCTATTCCTATAAACTATTTTCTGTCCCTATAATATTTCTGCAGTGGAATGTCCTGCTGAATATTAAACTAGGATTTTTTTTCTTTTTTGCTCTTCTGAAAGTGATACTGGGAGACCACTTTGATCATCTTCAGAAGAGTAAAGAATCTTTAGGCACTGGATGTAGAGCTGTCAATCCAAAGGGGAGATAGTATAGAGAGAGCTATATACTCATATTCTGGAGAAGATGAGGTGGCCATGAGGAAGTAGGCAGCTATTCTAGTTGTCCAGGGAAGAGTGAGTAAAAAGAACTTATCTATTTCCCGAAGTGAAGAAGAAAGCTTTCTGATCCCTGCGGGCATCTGTCCTTAGAGAAGGAAAGAGATAAGAAATTCTAGATCTGCAGGGGATAAATGCTTGATTCAGTCCTGACAGCACGCTCCTGCTGAAGCTGCCATCTCAGAGAACGTCTCTGTATGGGAGACCAAAGATTAAGAGCTTTGAACCTAGGCACCCCTCACTCCACTGAGGCTGATTCTGTGAGGTGGATCCTCCAAACTACAAGATCCATAGCAGCAGGTCCTTGGCACATCATCATCCTTGTGGACTGTAGGTCCAATTGTCAACAGTGTCACCAAGTGTCAGCAAGAAGCAAAAGCAATAACAGACTGACCTGACCCCAAGCTCATCACTCTTGGATGACTAGGTCAGAGTGATGACCTCCTGTTGGACCGTGTAAGACTTTGGAGTTTTAGGAAACTCAGAAAAATGAGGAATTGCAAGGTGGAGATAGTAAATGTTTGGCTAATCTGATATGCATGAACTTGAACTAGTTTTCTTTTGAGTTAAAAAAGTAAAAGTAGATCCCTCCCTTCCCTTTGCCCAGTTCTGCGAGAACAATTAATTCTTGTCATACTTCTCTGACTTTCCATTGCCTAGAGTGTTCCTCATTCCCCTTGTCTTACCCTCAGCTCAAGTTCATTTCACCAGGAAGTTCTCCCTGCCTCACTGAGACTGGGAGAAGCATCCTCTTACCACCTCACACAGACATCAGTGTTACCTTTATTCATTGCAACCAGAACTACCTAAGTTAAAATGCTCAATCTGCTCATTTTTCTCCCATCCTAATCCCTCCCCACTCAGCTGTGAGCTTATCTAAAATAAGGAATGCATGTTATTCACTGATGCATTTCTGTTACCCAGCATATACTTAATAAATACTTGCTAATAATAAGAGAACCAAGGTCTTTGGTTGGAAAGAGAAATGCTCATGCCATATTCCAGGCTCAAAGACTACAGCCTACAATAGCTCTAGTTTTGCTTACTAGCCCTTGAATTGAACGAATAAAATAGATTAAAATTTGACCAAGGTCATCAGGGAATTGTGTGTTTAGAGAAAGACAAAGCTAATGAAGGAAGTCCTAGGATTGCTCATTCCCTGATGAAATCACCATGTCCTCACACACTCACCAAGAGGAAGTGGAGAACCCCCAGTGCATCCCTGGGAAAATGAACAGGGAAATCTTCCCAGAGGGCGGATGAAGGCTGACAGGTGGGTTGGCCAAGGAATTCAGTCTACTGCTAGTGTAGGGGGCCTTGGCTTCCTTTCCATGGGAATATGGTATGTGCTTTGGACCAGTGACCCCTCGAGGTTGTTTCCCATTCTGTCCTTTTTCAAATGGAACACTTTATAGTAATTCGTTCTTTTTTTTTTTCCAGGCAGGGTCCAATCAAGAAAACAGAATTGATGTTTCAGCAGAGATAATACAATACAGGGAATAGGTTAAATAGTTGTTCAAGAACTAAAAAGCAAAAGGGGAACATGGAGATAACGTGGAGACAGCAACTGCAGGAAGTAGGGCCTGGGGAAAGAAAGGAAGAGGTTAGTAGTTGGAACCTAGAAGCTCAGAGGTAGTCTTAGAGGGGTTGGACTGAGACCTGAGGAGGGCTTGTGTCGACCCTCAGAACTCAGAGGAAAGACCTTGAAAAGCTGAGACTCAGGTCCCTAAACACAAAGTGCCATTGATCTGGTACTTGAGGCAGGGTCCCCATGGAGTTGTACTCAGACCTTTGGCGCTACATTAGGAATGTTGAGGGGACACATGAGACTGGTTCTGGGGGTGCTAAAGGGAGCTGGAGACTGCAGCCAACTGTGCTGCCTGGTGGCAAAGGGCCAGTTCTGGAGGATGCTGCAGGAACAGGAAGGAGCAAATCGTTTCTCCCTATTCCTGTCTCCCAGTCTCCCTCTGGTATCTCTTATTGGCAGAAGCCAGATGACAAAGGAGAAGTGTGTTGTGCAGAGTCCCGGCCCCAGCATCAAAAAACAGATCATGGAAGGGCTGATTGGAATGAGAGGTAAGAGCTCAATAAAAAACTTGTTCCCACCTTTTGTTTTCTTAGACTGACACATACTCTTCTGCATATATATAAACTTTCAAAAAGGAAGAACCTCTTTATACTTTTCTCTAATAAGATTCAACTATCCTTCATACAAATGAAAACTCTGTTGCCCTCTCACCAAAAAGAGAAGACATAAAGTCCCAACAGTCAAGGTCTCCATCCCTGAGCATGGCATCCATCTCTGAGTGACAGTCTCTATTTTCATAATACAGTCACAGTCCCACCAGGATATTCTGTAACCTAAACACTAAATTTTAAAATGACCCGACAATACAACAATCCTTACATAATATAATAGGAAGAAAAAAAGAGAAGAAAATTACTGGCATATATGCCACACAACACAATAAAGAAGGAAGTAAATATGCATGCCTGCTATAGCTCTTGTTTTGTCAGTAGTCCTGAGGCCATAGTAGATATTTATCATTCCTTCCCTCCACTCTCTATTCCATGTTTTCTTAGCCTTCAGTTCCTTAGCAAATTTAGTTCTTTATCTGCTAAGGTGACACAAACCTACAGTCCTCACTAGTGCTGCAGTCTTTTTGTTGCCGCCATTTTCCATTCACTTTTGCTATTGGCATGAGACATGAAAAGATGCCCTGACAATCCTCTGGAACCCAGACATAGTCCTTCCTGTCCCCAGTGAACAGAGTCATCCAATTTCCCCTGGGTCATCAAGATCAGGCACGATAGCAAATAGTAAGCTCCTTTTTTTGCATGTTGGTTCAATAGCATGAGGATGCCAAAGTGGTCAGTGGTAGCTTCAGATGGTTGAGGTAATTACGAGAGCATAAACCAGACTCATTCAACAAGTGTTGGAGATTGGTTTTGGGGCTACTCCTAGGAGTTTGCCTTATCTCTTTGAATGCCGGGCTTCATTCAAAGAGATAAGGAAGAGGGAGAGTAAAAAGAGAGAACTAACTATAAGCAACTATACCCCAATTAAAAAAAAATTCGAAAAGTATGCAGTCAAAAATCATTCTTGAATTTGTATTGAAAGCTAATAGGCATACATTTTAGCATTTTTTTGATTAGTATTTTTATTGTATATGAAAGTGCAAAACCTTTGTTGGCTCTCACCTGTGGCAGAGAACCTGTAAACATTAGAAATGAACTGATTATGCATCTACATGAAAGCTTTAGATGCACTAGACTAAGAATCTTTTCCTTAACTTAGGTGAATGGAACCTACTGTAAAGTCCAGTTACTATTCAGTAATATTATAATAAAATATGTGTGTGTTATTTCAAAAAAAAAAAGAGACCTATAATGTGAAGTGGGAATGATGGCATGGCCTCATTGTGGCTGAGACGTAGTCTATATCCCAGATCAAAGCAGCAGTTCCCCCAGTACTGGAAATTAGAAGAAACATTTCTTGCCAAATTGGAGTTCCAATGCCTTGGACAAAATTGGACAGAATCTGGAGCATAACAGAAACACAGATGATTCTATTTAGCACATCTAAGTTGTATTTTGTGGAATAACAAAAACTGGCCTAGAAATATTTATGTAGAAAGCATCTTCCCAAGTTCCTCACTTCAACTTTGAGTCTTAGAATCCTCCTCTCTCTGTTGTATGACTTCCCTTGGTACCATTATGGCCAAGTTTACCCTCACTGGTGTTTATCCGCATTGGGAAACCTCATACAGCCCCAAGATTATAGAACCTGCCTATAATGTATTAGTCATTTAAACACAACTGTCTAAAACCCAACCTCTCGGCTCTCTCATTAGCTCAGTTGATAAATTTATCCAGGCTGACTTTAAAAGGAGCAGGGGCTGTAGTAGTGTGTTGAATCTACTGGCTTCATTAGATCAAAAGATGTTCATAATAGTCAAAAGCAAAGTCTTTCTTGAAGACAATGAGGTGAATAACTTAATGAGGTATAAAAACCCATCAGGCAGTGATTTTGGAATCAGATAACATTAGGATATACATAATGGGATGTATTTTCCTTTTCTTGCAACTTATTCTTATATCTTTCACACTTTTAAGTATTCTTCCAAAAGTCAAGCCAACCAAGGGAAGTTTGTTTACTTGAAACTTCTGAGAAATAAAGAAGGCGATATTTCACATAGGTCTTCTCCAAGTTTAAATTGTATTATATCTGAGAAAAAACAAATCAAGAGTCTTAGGGTTCCTATGTGTTATTTTTCTCTTCCTCATTGAGACTGTTTTCTGTCCCAGTTATTCAGAACTCTATTGTTTCTGATCTTTTATGAGCACAGATACATGTTCCAATTAAAAATCAAACACATAAACATTGCAGCAAGGGGAAAATAGAAATTCTGAAGTTAGCCTCAGTTTTTAGATTTTAATGTTAAGTTCTAAATGCCAGTTTGTTTAAGTAATGCTTTTTTTCTTTCATCTTAGGTGTTATAATAGGAAAGTTCTGCATGAAATTGGCTCCTGGTGTGAAATGCAAGACTTCAGGTTCAAAGATAGTAGTGAAATCTAGACCTTGTTTTATTCATTAACTCCTATAAGCAAATGCAACTATTTAGCTAAACAATCCAAGACCTAGCTTGACTGTTTGACGTATACACAGAAGGCTGATTGTCCTCTCCTGAAACACAGAGATGTTTGGGGGAAAGTCACAGAGTACACTGTGAAAAGCTGCAGGTGAAAACATATGGATTAAGGCTTGGTCAGTCATGGAATTGGAGGTGTGATGAAAAAAAATCTAGGGTAGAATACCTTGTGGGGAGGGAAAAGAATAAGAGAGCTAAGTGGGACTCAGACCCTCGTACTGACTGCCTGCCAATAGTCGCTCTCTCTCAAGAAGGTTTATCCTCTTCTAGCAAATAGTTGGCTTTGGGAGAGGTGAGAGGGAAAGGCCCTGAGACAAATGGGCAAGCAGTGAAGCATCCCTGCCCATCTGTCTGTGCCCCATGAGGTTGGCAGTAGTTGAAATGGGAAGAGCACCCCACCTGTGTCATGTGGTGTAATGAAATTCCTGCCTACTGCTCTCGTGAGTATGCTACCTTGACTCTGGACTTTTTTACCAGTGCTCCAAACACAACAGGTACCAAAGTGACCCAAGGCCGGGGAGAACTGTGGTTCCCGTGGGAACGGCGTTCGTTCAACAATGTATAATATAAGCCTCAATAATAAACGAAGCGATTTAGAAAGGATGAGAGCAAAGGCAAAAACAATCATAAGAGCCCTAGAGAGAAGTACAGTAGATTCCTACAGTGGCTTTTACTTCTCCCATACAACAGTATTGATGGAATTATGGTTTCAACTTGGGGGAAGAAATATACCCATGGCTGTGCACACACAAACACACACCTACAAACATTCACACAATAATTTTTCAAAGGCTGTGACATAAGCGTCCTCACCTTTCTGAACATCTGTCAAGTTTGGACACATCAGTGGAGTTTCCAAGAGCACAGTAACTGGCCAGTGAGGTATGCTGTCTTTACCCCCAACTCTAATTTTTATTTTATTTTATTTTTGTTGTATCATATATATAATATGTTTTGCCACCAGCTCTAAATGTGTGTTTCTCCAGGAATACACATTCATGCTTTACCCTGCCAAAGAACAGAATGTGGCCACATAATGGTTACTAGGAAATAATCATCCTGTAAGGGAAATGCATGCCAGTTTCTAATACTTAATCCTCGCTCTGTGACTCTTGGGTTTAGGACCATGAATTCTAAGTTTCTTTCTCTCTGGAAGGGATGAGTGTTACCATGGTTTCTCCTGCCCTGAGACAAATGTATTGCTCTTCGATAGAATGTTCCAAGATTCCTAGAAGAACAGGGCCAGCTCACCAAACAGAACCTGCTCTTGTTTCATTCTGCAGAAAACCTACCTTACCTTAACAATTGCACATCTATGCAGAGAAAAAGAACAAAAGGTAGAGACTCAGGCCCTCTCTGTCTTCCCTTCCCCCTCCCCACTCCTGTTTCCTGCATTTAATAAAAGCAGCAGCTAAAATTTAATAGCATTTGGAAAACCATGAAGCCATCTCCTGGAGTTACATGGCGTGTTTTATATTATACGGCTGGGATTAAGAAAGGAGGGAGGCTAGATTCTGTTCTTGCTCTGAAAATGGGTTTCTTGACACCAGGCGGACATTTATGATAACTGAAAATAGGATGAGGCCAAAAAGTGTGTGTGTCTGTGTGTTTGTGTGTTTGGGGGACAGGTTGAAGGGTAGCGAAGCTAAAAATTCAGTAAACGTGATTTTCATTATCATGGCAAATGACTGGTTTAACTGACGTTTTTCTGAATTACCTTACGGTGCACACAGTAATCTTCCTAAATACAAGAGAATTTGTTTCAGCAAAAGCTCCTTGGTTTTTTTCAGATGAGGTGTTTTCCAGCTGACACTTTGTTCATCGGGTTTGTTGGTGCACACGGGGTGGGGTGGGGTTCTGTTCCCTAATACACCAGCCTATTAACCATTGCTGGACTCAGGCTATTTCCTCCGGGAAATACGAAATTTTTTGTTTTCAATAGAACATATGGGCCAAATTAGAAAGTAAATAAATGAATACTTCTCAAGAATCCATGATAACACTTGCCGAGCAGTGGGTCAGGCCAGATTTAATCTAAAATCTTTCTGCTGTGTGTAAATGATTATGTCATAGCATTTGTCTTTAATTACTCACCTCTTTCCAAAGGTTTGACTCATAATGTGTTTCTCGGTTAACCACAAACACTTGTACTACAAGATTTGTCATATAGATTCACTCAGCCCCTACCTCCACCCCTCCGTTTTTTGTTCTTTGCAACAACACTGTTAAATCAGAGCTCCTGAAAAAAGAAATTTTGAGACATTGTCAAAGCCACCCTCTCCTTGATATTTTGAAGGTTTCCATGCTAAGAAAAACAAGACCATCTCCCCTTGTCTCATGAAGACCATTAGAGCCGGCTGAACAGGAATGGAAATAGCAATAGCGTATCATCATGGTTTTGTACTTATATGGAGTTGTTCCTTGGAGAATTTTGAAGAGTTCAAGAACATATGAAAAGAATAAAAACAATGGGTTGTAACTTATAAATGAGGACAAGTCAATTAATCCACCACATACATATTTTTTCCTTCATCACTTCGCTTCTCACCTCACCTTCCCCCTATGAGAAACAGAATGAATTCTGATTTAATCCCGAGTGAATTAAAACAGCCTTCCCCACAGCTCACTGAGTGCACATTGTTAATCCACGCAGTTTTAGCAGAGCTGTTGGCTCCCCGTGGTGAGTGTTGCCTTCTCTTTGGACTAATCCTGAGTGAAGTTTGGGATTATAGATTTGGGGGGAAAATGTGGGAAGTGATGTAATCCTAAAGGTATGTCCATCGAGGATTTTTTTTTTTTTTTGTAGGTAAAGTAATAAGTACCTAAATGATGTAATTTGGGAGTTTTAAGGCTTTCTGATTCCCAAATCTCAATCTCACTAACCTGAAAGCCCTACTTTGTTTTGTTTGGTTTTATTTTTGTGGGAGGGATAACTAAAATAAGAAGGCCTTTGTTAAAGACAGAAATAGGCACATGAATTTTTCTTGGGTTAAAGTGGCAATTGCTCAGTTAAAATGCCAGTACCAGCAGGGGATGGTGATATATTAGTTGTGCTCCCAGAGGTGGCTGGGACCCCAAAATACAAGTCCTTTTTCAGTTTCCCATTGTAATCCCAGAAGTGGTAATTACTATACATATGGTCCCCAACTCCTTTTTATTTTTTTTAATTGAAGTATCATTGGTGTACAATATTATATCAGTTATAAGTGTGCAATATAGTGATTCACAGTTTTTAAGGTTATACTCCACTTATAGTTAATATAAAATATTGGCTATATTCCCCATGTTGTACAATATCCTTGTAGCTTATTTTATACCTAATCATTTATACTCTTACTCCCCTACCTCTATATTGTCCCTCCCCACTTCCCTCTCCCCACTGGTAACCACTAGTTGGTTCTCTATACCTGTGAGTCTGCTTCTTTTTTGTTACTTTCACTGGTTTGTTGTATTTTTTAGACTCCACATATAAGTGATATCATACAGTATTTGTCTTTCTCTGTCTGATTATTTCACCCTTTCTAGGATTCTTGACTCGAGTCAGTGGCCTAAACCCCTGTGTTAGCTGGAGATCCTAGCAGGTTAGTAGCTTCCTTGGTCCCATTCCTTTAGCCTGGGCCCACAAAGCTTAGACCCTCAAGGTTTTACCACTTTGACAGTGAGAAGAAGCAGAAGGAAGGTGAGCCCTTGAGTAGGTGTCCAGAGGAAGGAGAGTTCCTTGCATCCCGTAAGCTTTCCACGCCAAGTCTGCTTTCCTCTGGGTACCACACTGACTCCCTATGGGACTGCAATAGCTTTATCGGAGAAGTTGAGAGATGGGGAAAGGCTTTAACCCTCCGCAGGTGTTAGAGAATGCAACTGATACCACAAAGCTCACTATTATCAATACAGTAAGTCCCCTGCATATGAACGAGTTCCATTCTGAGAGCAGGTTCGTAAGTCCAATTTGTTCCTTAAATCCAACAAAGTTAGCCTAGGTACCCAACTAACACAATCGGCTGTATAGTACTCTACTGTAATAGGTTTATAATACTTTTCACAGAAATAATACATAAAAACAAACACAAAAAGTATAACATTTTTAATCTTACAGTACAGTACCTTGAAAAGTACAGTAGTACTACAGCAGCTGGCATACAGGGGCTGGCATCGAGTGAACAGGCAGGAAGAGTTACTGACTGGAGGAGGGAGAGGAGGTGGGAGATGGTAGAGCTGAAGGATCGTCAGCAATAGGAGATGGAGGGAAAGCAGCAATTTCACTCATGCCTGACGTTGATGGCACAGGTTCTGGATCCTTGCTGGAACCAGATGCACGTTCGCATGTTTGAAAGTTCTCAGCTTGAAGGTTCATATGTAGGGAACTTACTGTAGTTAACGTATTCTCTTGGCCCAAGCAGTCACCATGGCTGCAAGTGAATTATGGAACATTGATTAGGCAAGTGGAGACAAGAAGGATTTGAAACAGTGAGGCAGTTGAGGTCCTGAAGAAGTGAAGCACATAAAGGTTGGGGAGAAGCTCAGATGATCAGGAGGCAATATTGTGCACTGAGTGCTTGGAGGGGTATGGGATACTGACAATGGATAGCAGCTGATTAACAACTTCACTAGACATAGTGTGACAAATGCATCTGGGGCTCCAAAACACAGAAAATGAAGTCATCCCCCATTATCCAAAGGGGATACCTTTCTAGACCCCTAGTGAATGCCTGAAACCTCAGATAGTATTGTGGAAATACACTACACTTTTTCCTATACATGCAAACCAATGACAAAGTTTAATTAATAAATTCGGCACACTAAGAAGTTAACAAGACCTAATAATCACATAGAACAATTACATCTTATACTGTGATAGAAGTTATGTGAATTGTTCTCTCTCAAAATATCTTATTGTACAAATTTAATGCCTTTTCCATCTTAACCAAGCATTTAATACACACTGTGGCTGTAACTTTTGCGCTTGAGGTGTGAACAGCAAAACTAGCATGGATTTCTTTTTCCCTTGTCACAGTTTCACAGATAGTTTAAAACCTTACCATAGGTTTTAACACTCTCAGCATAAGCTTTTGTTTTTTTTCTTTTCTTATTGTCAAGAACTTCCCCCCTTTCACTTTACAGCTACTCTTTGTCATATCCAAATTAGCAGCATCACTGCTCTTGCACTTTGGGGCCATTATTCCATAAAATAAATGTTACTTGAACACAAGCAATGAGATAATGAGACATTTGATCTGATAACTGAGGGCTGCCCTGGGCTACAGGATGGAGAGGGATGGTGAGATTTCATCACACCACTTGGAAGGGCATGCAATTTAAAACCCATGAATTGTTTATCTCTGGAACTTTTCACTTAATATTTTTGGAGCATGGTTGACCATGGGTAACTGAAACTGCGGATAAGGGGGGACAACTGCATTCTGTTGATGATATCCATTCTCCTAGGCATAGGGAAAATAAGTTTTTAATCTAGATACCACACTTTCACACCTAATATCTTTATTTTTCCTCTGGTGTGTATTTATCTTTAGATAGGTATTTTAAAGGTCTTGCTTATGCACGACATGTTTTGCCCTATATGCTTGTCATCACACTCTCCCCAGACAAGCTTGTATATTTCCTTGTTTCTTTCTTATCTCCACTCTGATTCCTGACATCTGGGCTGGCAATACTTCACGGATGTCTCTCTCATCCAGCCAGTCTTTGGTAGACACTTTTGGCCTGCTCAAAAAAATTTCCCTAAGCTGTTTTCTCCATTGTCATGCCTTCCTAGCTGATCTACCTCTGGTGAAAGATTCTCTTGCTAGCCAATAGTAGTTTTTCAATCTGGATCTAGTCCTCCTAGATTCCGATTCTCAGCTTCCATAGCGTTCTTTTCTCTGTATGCCTGTCATTGTCCTTATCCCTTTAACTACATGTTGGAAAGATTGTCATTTTCTCATCATAAACACTTTTGTTTTCTTTTTTCTCTTGCCCGATAGAGTCATCATTCAGAACATAACTGACATCTCAAAAATCCTCCTATCTATTTGATAAGGAAATAAATTACGATGCAATATACAGATCCTTATAAAATGAACCAGCCTTAACTTGGGGCGCAATTCCTATGGAAATCAAGCCACATTAAGAAACGGCAATCAAGACGACACCCCACATGGGCTTCTGGTGCCAACATCATCATTTGCCAACATCAGAAGTATTCTTTGTTATTTCCTTCTTTCAACCATCCCAAGTTTGAGTACTTGGGATTGACTGGAATTGAAAAACCATGTCTATGCTTATGGTTTTTATTCATCAATAAGCATCTTCTTTTCTATCTTATTAACAATTGATTTTTTTCTTACCAGTAATAAATTAATTTTATTTCTTTATATTATGTATATTTTTATATGTTACCTCAAATCCCTTTTGGAACAAGCTTATCAAGGTAAACCCTCTTTTTTTCTCCTGTCTTTTTTTCCCCCTCTATCTTTCTATGGTTCAACATTTCCTTCTGAGTCTTGATTTTTAATCTTACCATCACCATATCCTATAACAGGAGTAAACAAATTTCGGTACTAGTCCCAATTCCACACAGCAGCTGTTACCCCAGAAAGTTCCTCAACTATACTTGCTTAAATTAGAACTGTTCTTACAACGGGGACCATGTGACAAATAGATAAAATCATGAGTATGAAAGGTCCTAGCATAATTCATCATCCATACTATATCTTCAATAAATATTACTTGATTCCTGTATTATAAAATATGATTGTCACCATCATGACCTAATTTTTGTCAAGCATGAAGCAATGACAATGCAAATCGTTTGAGTAAAATTTCTGAGAAACCTATTCTTTCTGCTTTAAACATTTTCCCCTGGTCCCAAATGTAAGGTCATTAATCAAACGTGTATGTAAAAATTTTTAGATGAGGGCAACGATCATTTAATTAAAATCCTTTTCTTCTGGAGTGAATGAAGCATTCTCAACAGCCACCTCTAGTTTACCTTTTTATTGCTTATTTCCCCAAGGACATGACTTGGTTCTCTCTGAAATGTGCAGTCAGCCTTCATTGTAAGCATGCCACTCATTTTTCCCCAACCAACTCTGATAATGCTTAAAGGAAGTAGGAGGAAGGGATTGGTGTCAAAGGGAAATTCAATGTCCAAGCTTCTCCTTCTCAGTCAGCTCTGAGAGCACATAATAAGAACTTGAGCTTCAAAGGTTTTGCCTACCACAGGATACTATAGACCTTCGGTATTCAAGTGGGCTAACTATCTCCCCCCCAAAGCATTCTCGGTAATCTCCCCTTCACCCTCACCCCCTGTGATTTATTACTGTATCTTTTGACCTTCTTTCTCTCTTCGTAAAAAGCATTAAGTTGCCATTATATAACACAGGACAGCAGATAAATGTTAAACTTTACTGGAGGCCCCCGCTTGGGAATGGACTTACAGATCTCTAGGGCACAAAATGCCACGAAAGCATGTGGGTTTTGATATCCTTCAGTTGTGTGAGGAGAAATAATAAAGGGACCAAGTCCTAAGAGAAAAATTAAATCTTCCATAGACAGAACATAGCTGCATTTTAAGTAACCACTTTAAAGACATGACTGCTGTTTTGGCAAAAGCTAGTAAGACACACAAAATTAATTTCATGTTTCATTGACATTACTTTCAGGAATTTCATGTTGACATAACCTACAGAGTAAGGGTGAGATACGGCAGACAATATATTTAATGCTGCTACACCAACACAAAATATTTTAAATTTGAACAGAGACCCAGTTTTGTAAAATATTCATGTTTTGTGTAGAAAAAGAAGGAAACTGTATTTTTTACATCAATTGTTTAAATGCTGATTGCTTCAAATGCAAAAGTTTAAATCAAACTGTGAACTCTGTCCATGGTTCCCGTGTTGAATGTAAGATATATCTCAACCTATTTCTAATTTTGTTTTCCATATAGGCTTTTACACAACTGATGCTAGAAATATCAATTAATGCGATTAAGCTGTACACTAAGTTAACAGGAAGTCACCTTTGAACACACACTTCTAAATACATTCAGTGAAACAGTTACTTTTCTACAAGACAAAATATTTTTGCTTACTCAACAGTGGAGGGGAAGGGAGGTTGCTGGCTCTGGCCACTGACGTCTGTGTTTTCCCTAACATATGTCCGCATTCTTTTTTTTTTTTTTTTGCGGTACGTGGGCCTCTCACTGTTGCGGCCTCTCCCGTTGCGGGAGCACAGGCTCCGGACGCGCAGGCTCAGCAGCCATGGCTCACGGGCCCAGCCGCTCCGCGGCATGTGGGATCCTCCCGGACAGGGGTTGCATTGGCAGGCGGACTCTCAACCACTGCGCCACCAGGGAAGCCCTGTCCGCATTCTTTGCATTGGCATCTATCACCATGGCCCCATGATCCAAGTGCTAAGAAGACCATTGCATGACCAAAGTTCTCTTTGGCTCTGAGGCAACAGGCATTGTTTTTATAATGCAGTTTCTGTTCCTACCTCTTGGCTTCTAAAGCTTCTCAAAGTCGCATATTAGCAGTTGGCACTAGTCAGGTCAGCGTTACTGCTATTGTAACAGCTTCTTAGCTAGTTTCCCATCATCTAAAGGTATGCATCAGCACATCCATGAAGAGTTATTTTCATCCTCTTGGCTTGTAATTTGTAGCCTTTCAAGTATACCAGAAAGTCAGGAATTCATTTAGTCTGGCAGAATTTGGAAACCACTTGGTAATATAGGAATCTCAGCATTGGCTAGGTGGTTGGAGTTCTTTGACTTTATGATTTCCAAATTTCATAGTGACAGCCATTGCTTGAAGCCATGGGAAGATTTTCCTCTGGTGATTTAAGCTTGCCATATGTATTCACCAATTATTGCTGAAATAATGCTGCACAATAAGCCACCCCAAACTCAGTGTCTTTACACAATAATGATTCCTCTTTGCTTACACATCTGCTGGTCAGCTGGGGGTCAGCTGGTCTAAATGGGTCTCCATTAAGTATAACTCCAATTTCCAGGTTGGGTCTAGGTCTGCTCCACATATTTGTCATCATCTGACTAGTAGACCAGTCAGGACATGTTTATCTGATGACAATGGCAGAGGTATAAAGAGGGGCAAGTGGAAACACCCAGAACTGGCAACTGACACTTGTGCCCATATTCCACTGGCTAAATCAAGTCAGTTGGCTGAACCTAAAGTCAAGGACTGGGAAAGTACAATCTGCTTATTCTGAGGAGAATGACAAAGTCACATGACAAAGGGCTGAACACAGTGAGGGGTTAAGTTCTGGGGCTGACAATCCAATCTACCATACCATCCAATGTCAAGGAAGGCACGTACGTCAGTGTGTAGTCATATTCAAGGCGTTAACGGTGGCACATTCAAGAGGTAAAATTCCCTCAACAATGAAGGCCACGAAACACTTTTCACATGAACTTGACCTTTGGCTTGCTATCACACTAGAGTCTCATAACCTCTGAGGACTTACTGAGGCATCTCAAAATGGAATTCTAATTCTTTGTTAGTTAATGCAAGGTTACATAGAATCTGGACATCAGTAGTATCTCTAGCCTTAGGTTGACTAATATAGAAAAGAGAATTTTGTAGAGGTTTGTAAATTTCTTTAGGGGAAAGTCTGATGCTGTGTCAATTTGGAAAACTTCTGCTTCTGCTCCCTCTCTCTTGGAGCCAGCTGCCATTCAAGCAGTCAGGGTACCTCACTGCTGGAGACACCCCATGGAAAGACCAAGTCTGAAGTGGCAGTTGGGAGGTAGTGTTGTGGAATAAAGGAGATGCTACGTGGAGAATAGTAAAGGAGCCCAGCCAATAGCAAGAGCCTGCACCCAGACATATCACTCCAGTTGAGTTGTTTCAGCCAACTCCCAGCTGTTCAAACCACGCTGGCTGAACTGTCATATGTATGAATGAAGAGGTCACCTTGGCTATTCCATCCCCAGGAAATACTGTGTGAAGCAGAGATAAGCCATTCCTGTTGTGTCTCATCTGAATGCCTGATCCACAGAATTGTGAGAAATAACAAACACATTATTGTTTTAAGCCACTAGGTTTTGAGGTAGTTTGTTAGGAAGCAAAAGATAATTGAAACAGTGATCTTCATGAGAATTCCTCCAAAAGGTGAAATTCTTATTTGGCCCTTATCATTTTGCCATTTTGGACATTCTTTCTAAGGAACATGGCATTTTTATCAGAGAGAATGTCAGTGACAGTAAAAAGACTCATTTCTTGTTATTGGTTGAGTTTGGAGAGGGAAGAGCTAGTTTATTCTTTTGCAACTAAATATTCTTTAACTTTGAGGCCTAAAATCTACAACTGGATTACTTAAAGGAAGAGATTCAATAAATTAATGTATTAGTTGGTTTTCTGCCAGAAAATTAAGCCAGGTCAAAAAAAAACAGCACTTGGGCTTCCCTGGTGGCGCAGTGGTTGAGAGTCCGCCTGCCGATGCAGGGGACACGGGTTCGTGCCCCGGTCTGGGAGAATCCCACATGCCGTGGAGCAGCTGGGTCCGTGAGCCATGGCCACTGAGCCTGCGTGTCCAGAGCCTGTGCTCCGCAATGGGAGAGGCCACAACAGTGAGAGGCCCGCATAATGCAAAAAAACAAAACAAAACAAAACAAAAAAACAGCACTTATGGGAGGCTCTAGACTAGAATTCATTTCCTCCTCATTTGGACTGTTGGTAGAATTAAGTATGTTATGTTGTAGGATAGAGAACCAGATTTTCTTGCTGGCTGTAAACTAAGAGCTACTCCCAGCTTCTAGAGGAAATTTGAATTTCTTGGTTCCTTGCCGCTGTCCTCCAGCAATGGCAGGTCATGTCTCTCTCACAGTTCAAATTGCTGTTTCTTCTACTTCTGTCTCATTTTCTGACCTACTTCCTGCCTCTCTCTTCTGCTTGTAGGAGCTCAGATGATCAGATTGGGCCTACCTGGATAATCTAGCTTAATTTCCATATGTTAAGGTCAACTGATTAGTAAACTTAATTCCATCTGCAACTTTAATGTCCCTTTACTATACAACATAACATAGTCACAGGTTTTGGGGATGAGGACATAGATGTATTTAGGAGTCCATTATTTGTCTACTATAGCAAGACATCTGCCTCAATCAATTGCAAGAATCTCCTTTCACATCATGGTCTATGTAAATGGCACTCTCAGGAGTTGTGTAATGTGCAACCTGTGTAGCCATAAGCTGCAGCTCTTAGAAGCATAATAGAGCAGAGGTGAGGAAGATTACATGGCCATGGCTCCATTTCTGTGTCAGAGATCCTCACAATCTCAAACTGGCAAGTTACTACCTTCCTCTCATTCCAGAGCATTTCTCTTTTCATCTCCTCTCTTTATTAACCCAAGAGGAAGATTTTCTCTTAAACATAAACAAAGGGAGTTTTTAAAGGAAATATTTATAACAGGAATAAAGTTTATTTTTAACTGCAGAAAGAAAAATTGTAGGATAGATTATTTAGCAAGAAAATAATGGACATATGCATAGATCCGTCAGCTCATTCTCAAGCTTAGCTATTCTCCTCACATATTCTGAATGCATTCTAGCTCTGCTCACTAAACTGTTTCTGCTGTCCAGCTGAGTCAGCCTTTCTCATGGGTCACCAGCTACATATTACCTCGTCCAGGAGCGAGCTTCCATCTTGTCATCTTCCAGTTATGATAACATTACTCATGCCTACTAATTACCTCACAGTCTCATTATGAAGCCATGAGTTTGACTTGAGGAAGATTGATATAGTGCTATATCTCTCAACTTTATTTATGTGGTGGAAAATGGTTTTCAAGCACATCTAACGTGTGAAGTCCAATTACTTTAAAAGCACAAATGGAGCTTTCATGATTGTTCATTCAGATTCCCCTTTGCCTGTCCTTGAAACTCCTGAAACTCCATCATAGCATCCTGAAGCTTCTTTGAACTCAGTGTTGAAAATATTAGTAGAGTGGAAAGATCGTTGGAATGGGAGGCAAAATACATTTCCTAATTTTATCAGCCTTGTAACCTGAGTGATGCTTTGAATTCTGAGTTTCTCTTCTCCTCTAAGTGAGAATAAGATCTTTTCCTACCAATTCATAAGACTGTTATGAGCATCAATCTCATCTCCTGCTGCATTTCTGCTCCTCATTTTCTACTCTAATATTCAAACGATGTAAGATTGTTTGCTTTTCCTATTTTTATGACCCTACACCATTGATCAAGTGTTCTTCCATGTCTAGAATGAGTTGGTCCTTTTTCTTTTAGTGTTATTTCTACTCTTCTGACATTAATGACGTCTTACGTGTGAAGCATTCTGGCCCTGTCATAATGAAGAGATTTTGTGTCTGTGTTCTTTTTTAATCTGTGTTCCCGTGGTATTTTGTATGAAAAACAATTATATCACATCTGAGTTTCCATAAATTCAAAGAAATGTGAAATTGGTATCATTTATATTTGGTATTTAATAGGTTCCCAGTAATTGTTTTTTGAATGAGTGAATGAGTCAAAAACTAAATAGGCAAGGTAGTTATTATTATTATGCTGGCTGTCTCTGTGTGAAAACTATATTTTCTCCCCCTACGAACCTTGCATTAGGCTCCCAGCCTTTTGTCACATTAACCTACAATACTCCACTCACACCAAAAACATTGGTGGTAATATGGAAGGCCCAGAGAAGTTAATAAGAGAAAAGCAATTTGTACATTTCATAGTAAACTTTTCAAAATTCCCACTACATTTGTCTGTTCTCCCAAATCCTCTCTTTCTTTACATTTGCTAGTGGTTCTTCTTCAGCACATCTTACCTTCATCCAAACCCACGTATCAAAATATTTCTTCCATATATAGAAAACTCTCATAAGTCAAATCTAATTTGCTCCATCAAACTCTATTTCAACATTAATGGGAAACTAGTCACAATCATATTTTTGATTAGTTTAGTCCTTGTATTTTCTTCTTCAGCTCTAGTTTCAATTACCACCTATGTCTAAATTTGTGTATGTATATCTTAGAATATCCCAAGTCACTTCTATTGATGCCACCCCCTCCCATTCACACACATTGGTTTAAGTTACCAGTTCTACATACTCCATACTTCCTAAGGTAAGAACTGCTGAATTATTTATTAAGGTAACTACAAAAGTGAAAGATCCAGGGAACACTTCACAAAGTCACCATATTCCATATCTTAGAATACAAGATTTTCTCATTCACATGTAAAAAATCTGTCTGGGATGTATCTTTACACATATCAACTTTAGTTTTCCTTTTCACTGGTCTGAGAAAAAAACACCAGAATTTATAAGAAATAAAATGTGATATTTAGTTGAACACAGCCATCTTGATAATAGAAGCAAAATTATTTGTATTGTAGTCCTACCAATTTTTGCTATAAAATTACAAATTGTTTCCTTATTATGTTTTGAACTCCAGGCATTTAGATATTTGTGCAGTGGCTTAGAATTTTAAAATAAGGTGCACTGAGAACTAAAATCTCAACTTTTCTCTGGAATGAGAACCCCCCCTTCCCCTTGTAAAAATAATCTATTAATTTATTAATTTACATATTTTCTCATTCTCTTGTACTTTTATTACTAAATATTCATTAAACATTTTAATGCACCCGAATTGTGCTACCACCGGATATACAGTTGCCAATAAGCAGGTTTCTTGATAGTAGAAAGCTTGTATCCTACTGAGGGAGACATGTACAACAAATAAACATAACCAGGTAAGTGTGGACCCTACCACAGAAGAACATGCAACCTAGAGTAGAGACACAGAAGTAGAGACACAGTGAAATCAAGACGAGATGGTGATGTCAAGAAAGGCTTCACATGGTAGTTCTAATTTTAGTTTTTGAGGAACCTCCATACTGTTTTCCATAGTGGCTGTATGAATTTACATTCCTACGGACAGTGTAGTAGGGTTCCCTTTACTCCACATCCTCACTAACATTTATTATTTGTGGTCTTTTACATGATAGGAGAAGAAAGGGGGTAGTGGTCAGAGAAGAGTAGGGGCTTAAGAGGTACAAACTACCATGGATAAAATAAATAAGCTACAAGGATATCTTGTACAATACAAGGAATATAGGCAGTGTTTTATAATAACTTTAAATGGAGTATAATCTATAAAATATTGAGTGACTATGTTGTACACCTAAAACTAATACAATATTGTAAAGCAACTCTATCTCAATAAAAAACAGAAAGGCTTCACAAGGAAGGTGATGTTTGATCATAACCTTGACAGAGGCCTGGGTTTTCACTAGGCAGACCAACGAGGACATTCTTAGCAGAGGGAACAATGTTAACAAAGGAATGTAAGCTCTTGGCATAAGTGTTAGATGAACAAAGTGTGTCTCTGATGTCCCATGATATCCTCTTTCATTAAGGATCCAGTTCCTCTCAGTGCACCAGCTAATTTTAGATGCATAGGAATGATAGCTTCAAAATCAAATTATTGTAAAAAAATTGGATTTTATTAATAAACATACCAAGGTTTAACTCTATTTCTATTACTTACTAACCATAATGTATTGGGCAAACAATGTAATCTCTCTCAGTCTTTTCAGGAAGCTATAACAGAATACCATAAACTGGGTGACCTATAAACAATAGAAACTTATTTCTCACAGTTCTGGAACCCAGCAAGTCCAAGATCAAGGCAGTGATTTGGTGTCTAGTGAGAACCACTTCCTGGTTCATAGATGGCCCTCTTCTAGCTGTGTTCTCACATGTGGGAAGAGACAAGAGAGTTCTATAGGGTCTCTTTTACAAGGATATTAATCCCACTCATGATAGCTCTACCCTCATGACCTAATCACTTCCCAAGGGCTCCACCTTCTACTACTGTCACATTGGAGGTCAGGATTTCAATACATAAAATTTGGGAGGTGCACAGGCATTAAGTTCACTCTCATTCTTTTTCATCATTCACAAAATGAGGGTAATTATGACTAGTTCATCATAGTATATGATGACTAAAAACAAGTAATGCATAGAAAATATTTAGATAGCACTTAACAATGGTATTTACTCAAAAAATGATTAATTTTATTACTAGTACTCATACCAATACCAATACTATTAATGTTACTAATACTATCAACACAACTACTGATAATAATAATAGCTATTTTTTACTCCTGTATACCAGCAGCAGTACTAACCTTGTTTCATGCATTAGCTAATTTAATTGTCTTTTCTACTATTATTATTCCTACAACTAATATTTCTATGAAACCACTGTAATATCAAAGTGTCCTTGTATGTTAATTTCTCAGCAGAAGGCAAAACCTACATATAACAAGTCAGTTTGGGATATTGGGAACAAGGTTGTTGCTTTTTTCTTACTTGTTTATGTTTTTACGACTAAATCCAGCAGAGGAGAAAACAGCCAAAATAATACTAACCTTCTTAGGTATAGAATTGCATTTGTTTCCTAGAGCTGCTATAACAAGTTACAACAAATTTAGTGACTTAAGACAACACGAATTTATTCTCTTACATTCTTGGTTGTCAGAAGTTCAAAATGAATTTTCTGAAGTTAGAATCAAGGTGTCAGCAGAGCTGGTTTCTTCTGGAGGCTCCAGGGAGGAATCCCTTCCTTATCACTCTCATCTTCTAGAGGTGGCTAGCGTTCCTTGGCTTGTGACTGCAACACTCCTATCTCTGCTTCCTTCATCCCACTGCCTTCTCCACCCTTACCCCTAACTGTTCCAGCTGTCTCTTAGAAGCACTTTTGTGTTTACATTGGGCCCACTCAGATGATCCAGAATAATCTCCCCATTTTGAGATTCTTAGTCACATTTGCAAAGTCCCTTTTATCCTATAAGGTAACGTATTCAGAGGCTCTGGGGATTAGGACATGGACTTATATGAGAGTCCATTATTCTGTCTACCACAAAGATTGTCAAAAATGAAGTTAAATTATTCAGGGAATAAGAACATCTGAAGAAAGCTTGTGGTAAGGTTATGATATAGGAAATACCTACATAGTGTAGAATATTGTCTAACCCATAAACTATTCTCTCTGAATGCCTCTGTTTCTTGTATTTCATTTGGTTAGAGCAGGAGCCCATGGGGGATTTTCTGTGGAGTGGACCATGAGCACTTGGGGTTCTCATCTTGACTGATCATTAGCTTTGTGACTGGTGCACCTTCATCTAGTCAATAACTTTTACCTTCTCTTATCACAGAAGCTGTTCTAGCTTTGTTCTGTATATGGAGACTGTAGCTGATCAGCAGCATGAAAGGCGGGGTGCAGGGATGAGCAAATTATGGCGCACGACCAAATCTGTTCTTTCACTTCTTTTTGTAAAGTTTTATAAGCACAGCCATGTGCCTTTGTTTCTGTGTTTTCCGTGGCTGACTTTGTACAGCAATGGCCAACTTTGGTAGTTCCTTCACATACTGTATGACTTGCAAACCTGAAACATTTATTAACTTGCTGTTTACAGAAAAAAATCACTAACCCATGGGTTAAAGAATGGACTTTGCAATTAAAAAGATATGAGTGTGAGTCTGACTCTCTCCCACTCTAGCTGTTTGACCTTGGGCATGCTTGTAACAGTGGACATCATAGTTATTTGGGTCCCTAGAATCCTTTTGCCCTCATTGTTATTTTGATAAACGCCCCTCAAATTTTCTTGAGGGACCACTCCTTTATCACCCTCATTCTAGGTGGTTTGGATAGAACTTAGCCTACCCTTAATCAAGGGTAAGCATGAAACCCAGGCTTAAACCAGAAAAAGAGTTTAGGAATCTGTTCAGGGAGGAACGCGTGACCTGACACAGCCAAGACTGACCAGGGATAAGCGCATACTATTGAAGCATGAAAAGATCTAGAACTCTTGGTTATCATTTTGCTTCCATGTGGGAGCTGGGAATAAGATCAACAATAGAGAAAAGAAGAAATAAGAAGTAGAGAAAAATCTGAGGTCTGATAATATTACTTGTGACCCAGAATGAAACCACACGTGAAGCCAGCCTTGCCCATGGAGGTTTCAGTTATGTAAATCAAAATATTCTGTTTCTGCTTAAGTCAGTTATCTGTTGTCACTTGCAACAAATAGTCTCCTAACTGATAAAATAGCTAACTTTGCTGAGCCTGTTTCTTCATTTTTAAAAATGAGAACAAGAATATCTATCTCAATATTTTTTGTGACAACTAATGAAGATCATGTACGTGACAGATGGTAAAAACCCCATCAGTGGTTATCACCATTATCATCATCTTCATCCTAAACAGCATCACTAACATTGAAGACAAACCTAAAGTTGCTTCATCTCAGGAAATTCTAGAAAATGTACCACACCAGAACTCTGCTCTTAATATGGAAAATTTAATAACTCCACACCTTAGATTCTTTATTTATAAAATAGGGAAAAACAATTATTGTTTTTTCAGCATTTGAGAATCAGATGATATCTTGGACACAATCATTGTTAATATCAAGTGTCATATTAATCTTCGCCATAAATCTTTGTAATAATATTTGCAATAAATCTGTGAATAAACTGATTAGACCAAATTAGATCAAATTGGATTAGAGGAAATCTATAGGTATGCGTAAATGCCTATACATTAACTTTACTCAGTTGTCATTGAGGCTGCTTGACCCCATATCTAGCTCAGAGGTACCCTGGGGAAAAAGACGTGTACTTTGGCCCTGAAATTAACAAGACCCTTAGTGACACTCATACTTTTTTTTTTTTTGCGGTACACAGGCCTCTCACTGTTGTGGCCTCTCCTGTTGCGGAGCACAGGCTCCGGACACGCAGGCTCAGCGGCCATGGCTCACAGGCCCAGCCGCTCCGCGGCATGTGGGATCTTCTCGGACCGGGCACGAACCCGTGTCCCCTGCATCAGCAGGCGGATTCTCAACCTCTGCGCCACCAGGGAAGCTCTCATACTGAGTTTTATATGCTGGGTCGCCCAATGCTGCCCTGAAGTGGGATATTGTCTCACCCTGTGTGAGTCATGGAGAGACATAGACAACGCTAAATTCAGAGCCAGGAGGACCTCTTCTGCCACATCATCCCTGTATAATATGAAGCTTCCTTGATTTCTCTGGGCTTCAGTTTCCTCAAGTATACAATGGGCATGGGTATAACTACCTTGTCCATCACAGGATTATGATGAGAAGTAAGAGTAATAATAACTATAAGAAAGTTTTAGAAAAAAGCAAAACACTGTGCTGATACTTGTTATTAAGAATTGAATCCTTTTCCATAGATTTTTAAAAAACAAGTCTTTCTGCATCCACAATTTACACAAGTAGCAGCTAATTGTTGTTTCACTCTTTTTGTCAGCAGCTGAATGTGTCTATAGTTTGCCAAGTTTAAAAATAGATGTTAGTCTTCTCCTTAACACTGGGTTCAAGAAAATTTAGGTTTGGCAATGGGCACCACATGTATCTATCCCCATTTCTAGTTTAGAGGCCTTCTTAAAACTGTTTAGAAAACCTTGGGCAGAGAATAGTCTTACAAAACAACATTTGATGAGTTGGAGTTAAATGAATAAGAAACATATGGATCAAATTTCCCTGAAAAGACATCAGCATTGAAAAATCAAGGAAAAAAAGTAGTTAATTTTATCCAAATATGTAAAGACAAGCTTGGGAAATTTGACCAACCCAAAACCCCAGTGCATTTTTGCACCATGTACTGACAGGGTCGTGAGCTTCCTCTCCATGGACTTTTTGTATTGTTAAACAATTTCTTCCTTTCCAATGCAGGAATTTACAACTGTAACATTTCTTTGTCCAAGATTCTTAGAGCCTTTCTCCAGGATTCTCAAAGTGTATATATGAGAAACCTAACACACTCAACATGAATTTTTTTTTTTTTTTGCGTTACGCTGGCCTCTCACTGCTGTGGCCTCTCCCGTTGCGGAGCACAGGCTCCGGACTCTCAGGCTCAGTGGCCATGGCTCACGGGCCCAGCTGCTCCGCGGCATGTGGGATCTTCCCGGACCGGGGCACGAACCCGCGTCCCCTTCATCGGCAGGTGGACTCTCAACCACTGCGCCACCAGGGAAGCCCATGAATATTTTTTGTTGAAAAAATATATAGCATGTAACTACCTTACAGTAAAAATTAACACAATTCAGTTAACAGAACACAGCTTACAGCAATTGGTACAGAATATTCTGTAACTAATAACTGTAGTCTTGGGTATCAACAAAATGACGGAAAATAGTTAGTGTTTAGCTCATTTAAGTCTCTCTGTGACAGCTTTAGTGGCTCACTATTTATTTGAAAGTCCTAGAAGTAGATCAATTCAGTATTCCAGTGTCAGAGTCTATTCCGGATTTAACTTTAGATTCAAACCTCTTTAAGCTACCTGGATCGCGTCCTTCTGTTCTTATTCAAGAATCAAGGATTTCCCCAATAAGTGTGGTGAACACAGCCAACCAATTAAGAGTGCGGGTTACCAATGGGTGTGTGTTGGAGGGTAAGTAACATTAACCTATTTCCAGTTCCTTTTTCCCATTCTCCCCATTAAAGTCTACAATTTCTTCCTTTCACCTGGATTCTTCTAGCTCTTAGAGTTGAGTCAATGGACATTTAAAAAATCTATTCCTTTCAGAAACTTTAATGAGTTTCCCACTTACACTAAGAGTAACCTTGTGATCCTGGGAAGATGAAGCTGGGATGAGGGCATAAAGAGAATCAGCACTGAACAAGGGTCTGAAAAATCATCAGTGAAACTACAAGAAGAGTTTAGGTCTTTCTGCTTTCATCTTCACTTTTATACACTTGTAATTTGTTTGTTTTGTAACAGGATGGAGGTAAAGAGTTCTTCAGCTGACCTTCTACATGTTAAAGCTTTTTCTACGCCCTCCAGATCCCAGGGCTTCACCTGAACTGCAATAGTCCCTGTTGGAACTCAGTATTATCTCAACCTGTAGGGTGCTATTCACTAATGTTCCATGTGCATGTTTCTGCCCGATCTACCCATCCAAGTTTATATTCCAAAGACACAAATTGTGTATGTATCACAAAACCCACAAACAATACACATGGTGTGCATTCAAGATACATCTTTATTATTATTACTATTATTATTATTATTATACTTTGGGGTTTTGTCTTGTTAATAATAGCCAGTTTGCCTGATATATTTTTCACCGAAAAGACTCAAATACTTCAGAGAGGGGAAAAAGTTAATTTGAATACATATTCCCATATTCTATTACTTTTAACAACATATTATATATGCTAGTTCTACAATACACATACCTGGAGGTATGCCCACAGCCAGAAATTCCTTTGACTTTGAATTGTACAAATTTTCTTCCTCCTTAGATTGTATTGATGTGGGGTATTCTGTAAGCAATATGGCTCTCTTTTCAGAAAATGTCCAATTTTTTTTTTAGAAACATCTTTATTGGAGTATAACTGCTTTACAATGGTGTGTTAGTTTCTGCTGTATAACAAAGTGAATCAGCTATACATATACATATATCCCCATATCCCCTCCCTCTTGCATCTCCCTCCCATCCCCCTATCCCACCCCTCTAGGTGGTCACAAAGCTCTGAGCTGATCTCCCTGTGCTATGTGGCTACTTCCCACTAGCTATCTATTTTACATTTGGTAGTGTATATATGTCCATGCCACTCTCTCACTTTGTCCCAGCCTACACTTCCCCCTCCCCATGTCCTCATGTCCATTCTCTATGTCTGCGTCTTTATTCCTGTCCTTCCCTAGTTTCTTCAGAGCCTTTTTTTTTTTTTTTTTTTAGATTCCATATATATGTGTTAGCATATGGTATTTGTTTTTCTCTTTCTGAAAATGTCCAATTTTATTTCACTTTTTTCTCAAAGTAGGGTTTATTATTTTGGGTCAACTTGATAAATCATCATATTCAGTTTTAGACAGTTTGGTAATGTATGCTTTATTTTGTTTTAATGTGCTGCATTTATTATACCCCTCTATCCTGAACCAACTGGCCTTTTTATTATTAAAAATCTAATGAAAACAAAGTTCACAAAGAACCATTGTTAAAGAATACACTTATCATTTCTTTATTTTTGCCTACTAGGTGGACTTACAAGAGCCTGTTTTTATGTCTGACCATGAATGACAAGCTGTTTGCTGTAGACTTATGTAGAATTTATAATAAAAATGAATCTATTTTAAAACAAAATCTAAATTAGGTGGATTCATAAGGCATTGTAATAAAAAGTTGATTGTAATCTGAACCTTGACAATTTCTCTATAAAGAATGTTCGACGTCTTCTAGTAGATTTGTTTTACTGAAGCAAAGTTTTAAATTAAAGTCAGGCAGAGGGAAAATATCAGGGCTGTTTTCAAAAAGTATTTTTTTAAGAAAACGCTTTCTACCTACATCATATTTGTTCCAATTTTTTTCAATGCATTTTTTTTTTTCTTAAATCAGGCAACAATCACAACTGGTATAGGAGAAGTCCCTTCTTTTGGCTGACAAATCTGGAGATATTTACAAGGTCCTGTTCTTCTCTTTAAATCTGGATATCAATTACGAATCATCTTAACCTTTTATTTCACTCCTAGAGAGAGTTCCATCATCTTCTTTCTCTGACCTTTGCCTCAATATAACTGCCAGTCATTTAGCCATCTTCCCCTTACTTCTATCTCTGTCTCGCCTAAAGGCAATCTCTCCACAGGTTGATTTTGTTTCCGTGCATACTTGTCTTTCTATGCTTTTTCTTTACCAGCGATTCTTTCTAAATTTTACGGCATCTTAAATTCTCTCTTCCTGTGGAAAGTTTCTCCTCTACCTAAGATTTGCTCAGGTCAGTCCTGAGGAAAAGCAAATAGCCTTTCTAAAATCTGATACCCCCTCAAAATACACATCCACCTTCTTCCTTCTCCTAATTATCAAATTTCTAACAGAATTCTCTGCCTTGTTGCTGCACTCATGAGTTAATCCACTATTGCTGATCTTCCCTCTACCACTTACATGAAGCTGTTTACTGTAAGGGAACAAGTGGGCCCTTAGGTTTTTTTCTCCGTCCACAACCAGTTTTACCCCTTTATGGTACTTGGAGCGGTGAGGTTTCTCCATATCTAAAACTGGCTCCTCCTTTGACTTCTGTGAAATGACACTATTCTGGTCTCTCTTCTCTATTCACCTCTTTACTCTCTTCTTTACTAGCTGTGTCCGCTTTCCATTCACTAAGTGGAAGTCTTTCCCTAGGTTTTCTCCTTTTATACTTTACATCTATTGTAAATGTACTTACTGTTATGGATTTAAATTGGTCCATTGCACAGATAGTTCCCTGCTTTGTTAATAGCCTTAACCACTTCTTGGCATCAGTTTCAAATTCCCATTGTCTCTGAAATATTACAGCCTCAAAGGCCCATCCTAATCTTCACCTCTGTGTGTCTAGGAGCAAATTTATCATGTTTCTCTTCTGCACCAGCTCTCCTTTAGTCTTTCCCAGACTTCCTAATGGTAATGTAACTTCCAGAATAAAATCCTTGGGGTCCTCCTTGTCTCCTTCTATTTCACCTGCTCCTAGGAATGATTCATAAACCCAGTCAGTCCTACCTTTGCAGTGTTTCTGAAAGTCTCTCTTTTCTTTCTAAACCTACCGTATCCTTTTCACACATCAAACATTCCTACTTCAGTGTCTTATTACTGGAGCTTCTTCCTGAGATGTCCTCTTCTTAACGTCTTCTACCCATCAAAATCCTACTTATATTTCTTCCCTGTGTGCTTCAAAGATCTATTCACATATCATCTTTTCCACAGTGTTTTTCTTAATCACAATAGTCAGAAGTGACAACTTTTACAGCACTTCATTGTAAAACTCAAATTTCAATTAATAAATAGGAATATTTCCTTTTTATCTATAGTAGTATCAATTACAAAGTGTCTTTATATATAGTACTTCAGGGAACACTTCCTCATTTCTGGGGCATCACATATTTGCATGCATAGTTAGTTTCATCTCTATTGTAAAGTCTCATGAGGATTAGTTTCTTGTATATCATGTGCTCATGAAAACACATTACTATGGTGAGTTTAGATGAGAACACCAACAGAAACTTGAACTTCACATCCTGCACAAGGTGAGCTCTGATTAGGCTGGGGGGTGGGGTGGGCTGGAATGGGGAGAAATCCCATTCGTTTCCCTCCACCTGCCCTCTTTCTCCTTCCTCCTAACACAGAGGGTGATCACAGGTGTTCAAAAGAAGAAAATAGGGAAGAGAAAGGAACACAACATTGGAAAGACACAGCTCTAGTAGGTCCCAAAGACGAACTCTGACCACTTCATGGCAATGTTGTTGCTGTCTTCCAAACCCCTCAACTTTGTCCTTACAGACTCACTATCTGTTCTGCTTTGTCACCCTGAAGGTTTGTCCACCTTGGTCTACATTTGTTAGCTCCTTTGGACCCCAGGATCAGGGAGAAGGGACAGGGATAGTGAGCAAAGTCTGGCACATGGGGTTGTATATGGCAAGGATGCCCCCCAGGGAGGTCCATGGAAGACAGTCCAAGGAGGGTTTGGGGCTGGGCAACCATTTGGTTTACAAACGCATACACAAGAGATGAATAAGAAATGATAAGGTTGATGTCAGAGGAAGACCACTCATTGGACCCCACCCCCTACATATCTCCCAGGAGACCTCATGAGCCTGGGGAGAACCTGTAAAAGCAGGAGGTGGGGGACGCTCATAGATTAATAGAGATGTGACTATATTGGTAAACTTAGGCTGGTAGTCACATAAGTGGAAATCCAGAGAAGAGAATTTGTAAAATAGGAAATCAAGGGTGAGTAGAAGCTGGAGACCCAGGATCTCAAACTCAAAATGCCTGATCAGAAAGGAAACAGAGCAACCAGGGTTAAGACAAGGGCACAGAGAGCTTATCCCTGGGAAAGGCTGTTGGAAACGTCTTTTGACAAACACCAGGGCCCTTATTTTGTTTCTTTTATTGGGGCTTTGACCAACTTTTTTTATTATAGCTAAGATGTGTTCTTATATCACAAAAACACCTCTTGTTAATCATTTTCCCTCTTTCATCCTCCTACATCTTTCATACTTCTCTTAAATTGACACCATCACTTTCGTTCTTATTAATTAAGATTTTTCAAAAATCTTTCTTAGTATTTGACCTTGTTACCACTTTTTCCTTTCTTTCAGTCCTATTTCTGGACAAGCTTCTATGCCTAGACTTTTAATTCATTCACTTTTTGGCCATTCTTAGAAGCAAAATAAAATTCAGTCCAGGTACTATTCAAGTCAGCGTCCTTGACCTTGCACCTGGTCACTGACATCTATAAAGAAGTGAAGACATATCCCAATGCTTCCACAATTATCAGGATTCAAACTTTGCTCCCCATTGGAGATGACATAAATATCCACACCCCAGAATTCTGCCCGTTTTTGTTTTCCCTTTTATTCACAGCAAAAAAAAAAAAAAAAAAAAAAGTCTCACTGCCAATAGATGTTGTGATCCACAAAATATTTGCACAGCATAATTGATATTTTCTAAACAAGAGGTGTGGCTGGGATGATTCAAAGAACCCATTACCCCCTCAGATGTCCTGCCACTCTCACCAAGACTTTAATGGATTCAACTTTACCCTTGAAGCCTAGTTCACTGGAGGAGACAAGTCAGTTAAGTGCATGAAGCATATTTCCCCTTTTCCCTCCACAAAAATCTTCAGCTTCCCCTTGATACATAGTTTTAAAAAAAAAAATTACCATGCTCTTGAGCACCCCTGGGAGCAGCTAAAAGCAAAGCCTAAACTATGCCCTTTGGCAGGGAGGCACTTTTATTCTCATGGAAAATAAAATAAAATAAGAAATCTGTATTATTGCTCATCTGAGAGCCACGTGATTCTCCAAGGAGATTTTGTAGCAAATATGTGCTTCCTGTGATCTAGGGGTGACCACTGTTCAACTGGCCAAGTCAGACAAGAGGGGAAAGTCAAATTTCACATGGGAGGCCTGTCCCTAAAACAAACCTGACTCTATTCCCTTTGGGTATATTACCCAGCTGTGGCCTTTATGTACAAGCTGGGGATATCCCACCTCCATAGTGCCAGCTACTCCCTCTAGGTGATGGGACAGGGGTAAATTTCCAGCTGCAGAGGGACGAAGGCAGGAGGACCTGGAAGGAGCTGCCCTAGTGAACGAAGTGAGAAGATTGGTCAAAGTGGGAGAAAAGCAGCAAGCCAAGGCTCGGTTGGGGTCAATTCACGTGGGTCTGTAAATCTCCTTCATAGATTAGTGCTGAAAGGAGTCTCTGGAGGTGATTCAGTACACCCCTCTGCTTCACCTGGGTCACTTCAACACATGGTTTCCTTCCAGATCTGATAGATTTTTCAAGAAAGAACATGTCTTTCACCTTTAAAAAAAAAAAAAAACTCCTATAGTCTCCATTTCATTCTTCTTGAGTATTTATCTACTCTACTAATCAGGTCAATCAGCCAAAAATTTCAGGGTGTAAAATCATTGGGTTTGGTTACTGTACAGTCCCGGTACTGTGTTAAAACACCATCCAGCTGTTGTATGAATGTTCAGAAGAACCAGCATACTTGAAGCTGTACAATCTGTCACCACTCCTGGGAAAGCAACCTTTATGTATTTATTCAACAAATATTGATTGAGCTCTTGCTATATGCCAGGCACTTCCTAGGCACTGTCTCTAACAGCTGGGAATAAAAAAGGACAAAAATCCTCACTTTATGGAATTTAAATTCCTGGTGATGGAGTGAAAACATCTCTAAAAACAAGAGTGAACTCTATAATCACCATCTCAGCTATCATTGACTGCCACTGTACTTCAGAAGAATTATTTCATTTTAGCCTCACAACAATCTATTTGGTAGGTAACATCATTATTTATACTTTATAAATGAGAAAACTGAGGTTTAGAGAGGCTAAATTACCCAAGGCTGTACAAAATGAAAAGAGGTCTGCCTGACTCACCACTAGACTGAATATTGACCTAGAGAAAAATCATTGACCTAGAGAGCCCCCCAGATTTGACCCTTAGTTCTCTTGAAAGAGTTCCCAGAGAAATCTTTCTTAGAATGGTTATAGTTTTATAGCTTATTTAGTTCAGCCTTTACTGAAGCTTCCTATGTGTTAAGAGCTACTCTAAGAGTTAATAACACAGTGAGATGTGGTCTCTGACTTCACAAAACTTTTAAGACAGAAGAGAGAGACGTAGGCAATATGATGGGGTAAATGCTACTAGAGAGGTGTGAACAGAAGTTTAGAGAAGCACAAAGTAGGAACAGCTAAGCCCATCCTGTGGTAGTTAGGGATAACTCCTCAAAGATGACAGCATCAGGGAAAACTTTTGTGTGTGTGTGTGTGTGTGTGTGTGTGTGTGTGTGTGTTTGGGGATGGAGAGGCAACATGAAAACAAAATGGAGAGAATGGGGAGCATGCTAGGAACAGCATAGAGTCCTGGAATAATATGGCATATCTGGGGAACTTCAGGGACATATTTCAAACCTAGATTAGGAAAAGCCCTTCATACATGATCTTACTCTTCTCATTGCTTTTATTCAAACCTCTCACTACTTAGGTAGCTTTGCTTTCATCTCTAAAACAACATGGGGGGAAATGGTGACATGATCTCATGACCTTAGAAACACCTTTACCTCCACTCCATTCACAGAACAATTAGATTTTCTTTGGAAAAGAATAAAGTTGATCATTACATTATCCAGCAATGCCTCCCATGTCACTGCGTGACCCCCAAGACTAGAGTTAGGGTGAGGTTCCACTGCATATCAAAACCAAATTGTTTTCCACAGTGGAATTTTTACATGTAAGCTGACAATCCTTCAAACTAATTTATGTGGATAGAAACAGATTCTACCTGCTGCCATAGAGGAATTAAAAGAGGTGTCTATTTATAAAATAAATTTTTGTAGCACCAGATGCTGGTGTTTTCTGTTCAAATCTATGAAGCCACAGGCTGAGATCTACATGCACGCCCTGCCACACTGTATATGTTTTCAATCAGTGCTACAAGGTTGTTACTTTTTTTTCAATGTCAAAACTTAACCCACACATGGTCTCATGAGGCACTGAGATGCCTAAGCCACAATGCTGGGTTGTAGGCCCTAATATCCATGTAATGATGGGATTGGCTACAGGGCACATTTGGAAATAATCTTCAGCCTTTAGGACTGAGACTGAGGGCAGGAAATAATAAAACTGTGTGAAGCTACACTGCCTCCTCCTTCTGCCCCCAACATTCTGTACTTTGGGTAGAGAATATCAACATTCCACTGGACTCAAGGAAATGGTGAGAGTTGCCAAAAGATAACAAAGTGTAGAGGTGAGCAAAGCAAGTAAGCACCTTGGAGAAAGAAGGAGAGCCAAGGGAAGGGTATTTGGCTACAGTGGAACAGGGTAAGACAGGCTCCAACTGAAATGTAGATGTTGGAGGTCTTCAAACATCTCACCAAACAAACAGACAAAGGGAAATACTTTTCTAAGTAGCACACTTAACCCACGGAACTCGATGACACATGATTTTTATTGAGCCAAGGAACTCTGTAACTTTTGTCGAAGGGCTGGACACTGTGATGAATATGAGTAACATCTGTAGCTCAGCTTAGCGGGGTGAAAGTGATGAGCCTGAACCATATTCTGGCATTGGCTGTGGAAATTGACTCCTGGCAGGGCTTCTTCAAGAGGGTGAGGCGTCCAGTGGGTCAGGGGCTATTTTATGAAATATTTGTTCATCTTGCTCTGGAATATCACAACAAACCATGGGTAGAAAAGAAAGAGATCAGGAGCCTTGTTCATCCTCTACTGTGTCTACCTAAGGCCATCAAGATCTCCCTAGTATATCTGTTAGTGCAGATTCTGTTATGTCATAGCCACTGATTTGCATTGTTATCTAACATTTATCAAATACCTCTGATAATACTTTCAGAAAGAATATAGTTGATGGTTCTTAGATTAGATAAGACAAATGTAGTAGATGGACACACACATTTTCTCTCAGGACCTTTACATTTGCAGGTCTCCAGCTGTTGAAAGAACCTACCAGTAGCTAATTTTGGGGATGAGAAGGTCCATTCTGACCCAGCAGCACAAGTGGTATAGAAGAAAGGAAAGGGATCTTAAAGAAGAGAGAGCAAAAGAGTAATTGAGGATACATACTCAAAGAGAAATCCCTCTATACGGTGTGTCACTAAACCACTCTGGTGAGGATCAATCTAATTACCTGTCTAGTATTAAAATAGCAGGGGTCAATGTCATAAAAGTTACTAGTTTACGTCTGATAATAACCAATTGCTTCACAGAGAATGCCCATGTAGGTCTCTTTATCCCCAGCCTATCCATTTCATAGATCGTTAATGTTCTTGTAAAGATATACAAACACATCAAAAAGTTGTTGCTAACTTTAGTAAATTAGCAAATCATGCCTTTATTGTCTTTTTTATTCCTAAAGTCATTCTGAGGCTTTTGAAACAAAACAGAAGATGCTTTTGATGTACTAAGAAACCTTATGAAAAGCACAGACCATCACACTAATTAAGCAGTTAATTAGAGAATTAAACAAATCTTAGATGCATCATCTATGTATCTGCTGTTGACGATGGGACATTTTCTGGTAATTGGAGTTAGGCCATAATATCTATAATGAACCAGTCTCTCATATAGATGGTAAAAAGTTGCCTCCAAATTCCACTTGGGTAGAGCTTTGCAGGAGATTTCAGGACTTTGTAAGTTCTAATTCTAATTCTATTTGGGTAGAATATTTTAGGTTTTAGTAAATTATAATTCTAATGTTGCAAATTTTTCACCATTATTATAAATACAGCTTCTAAGAGCTACATCTGCTTCACTCTATAGAGGAAGCATGACTAAGGAAAGATCTTCCCATCCATAGACAACCAGATCTGAAGCTCTATCATTTCTAGCTGATTTGACTTATTCCCCTTCTTAATCTCTTTGAGCCTCAGTCTCTTCACCTATAAATTTAGTATTGCAACATCCAAGGGTTATTTTGAATAAATAAGATGATATATGGAAAATATTTCAAACATAGTAGGTGCTCAGTAAACTTTACCACTTGTTAATATTCTCCCCTCTTTCAGGTGTCCTCTCAGAAACATTTTAACAGGTGTTTGTACCTCCCCAGCCCAATCCCTGCTGAAAAAATAACTCTAGAGACAAAGCTTCCTATCTGTACCAATACATTCATTGTCATCACCACTAATCCAGATTAGTCTCTATTCAGCCTATGTCTGACTTACCACTCCCTAGATGGTTTTCCTTATCCTACTTTGTCCACCATATAATTCATCTGTCTTCTCAATACTGATCCTTCTCAAATACAGTATTTCTCATGCCTCTGTTTTTCTCAAAACATTCAATTGTTCTTTATTTTATATAGTGTCAGAACTAAATGTTGACTTCTGATCTCAGCCATGATGGAGTAATTGGCACCAACTAGCCTTCCTGCTCTAAGCAACTAGAAAACTGGACCAAATATATGAAACAATAGTTTTAAGACATTGAAAAGCTGTCAACACAAGAATATATTGTCTAAGAGAAGTGAAACAAAAGATATGTCTTTCTATTACTCCAGGTTTTTGCCTGGAGGCATTTACTAGATCACTGTGGTCTCCTTGAGCTGCAGAGACAGAGATTAAATTCAGAGAGGCTGAAACCACTGGAATTTGTGGTGCAGAGCACCAGTTAGGAGGTAGCAAAGCAGAGCTAGAGCTCTGGAAATCTGCATAGCGTTCATTAAGTGTTTGTTGGGATACCAATCTTGAATGTCACACACAGGGTAAGACTCCATGAGTCCTGGAAAAGGACAATCACTAAGGAAAGATAAGCTGTTGGAAAGCTGAGCAATTTCTAAAAGTGCACAATGTTGGGAAATATTTGTGTTCTGACCAACGGGAGTAGAGATACCTTGTTGAACACTAGAAGAATTTGGTTGAAACCCCAGGAAGATATTGTCTCAGAGTGAGCTAAACTAGCTCTAGAGTAAAGCCTATATTAGACAAACCCAAACAAATCTTGAAAATAGACATCAAAAGGATAAACTGACCTCTCCTATGTGATTTAATTGCCTGCCAAAATAAAATTCAACCCTGTTTAAAGGAAGAAAACAAAATCCAGACTCTCAACAACACAAAAATAAACCATAGATCCAAGATGATCAAGGTACCCAAAGCAGGATAAAACCAAAGCAGTTACACTAAGGCTTATCATAATCAAATGACAGAAAATAAATGACAAAGTAAAGAATCTTAAAGGTAGCTAGAGGAAAACAAAACATTATGTCCTAGTTTAACAAAGATAAGAATGATCACATGTTTTTTAGACAAACCAAAGTTGAGATCATTTAGAGCCAATAGTCATAGACTGTAAGAAATGTTAAAGGATGGCCTTCAGGCTGGAGGAAACCAATTACAGACAGAACTCAAATTTACACAAAGAAATGAAGAGTACTAGACATGGTAAGTGTGAGATTATATACAATACTTTTGGCTTATTTATTAACTTTTAAAGAAGATATTTGACCATTTATAGCCAAAATAATAATGTGTTGTGAGAATTAAAACATATACAGAAGTAAAAGGCATAACAAAAGCACAAAGGACAAGAGTACAAAAATAGATGAATATTGTTTGAAGAGTCTTACATGAAAGGTAAATTGGTACGATGTTATTTGAATGTAGACTGTGATAAGCTAAAGATGCATATTGTGAATCCTAGGACAGAGCTATCTCGTAGAAGATTTTGCAGTGATGGAAATGTGCCATATCTTTACTGATATAGTGGCCCTTAGCCACATTGGGGTACTGAGTACTTGAAATGTGGCTAGAGTGACTAAGGAATGCACTAAGGAATGGAGCCACATATAGCTAATGGCTACTGCACTGGATATCACTGCCTACAATAACCACTAAAAACAAACAAAACAAAACAAACATACAAAGATCTAATAGTTAATAAGCCAATAAAGGACAATTGCATTTCTTTTTTTTTTGCAGTACGCGGGCCTCTCACTGCCGTGGCCTCCCCCATTGCAGAGCACAGGCTCCGGACGCGCAGGCCCAGCGGCATTGGCTCACGGGCCCAGCCGCTCCGCTGCGTGTGGGATCTTCCCGGACCGGGGCACGAACCCATGTCCCCTGCATCGGCAGGTGGACTCTCAACCACTGCGCCACCAGGGAAGCCCGCCAACAAGGACATAAAAGGGAATACCAAAGATAGTCAAATAGTCCCAAAGAAGAGGAAAAAAGAATAAAAAGGGAACAACAAACAGATGGAATAAATAGAAAGCAAATCAACCAATCATGTTTAAATATAAATGGATTAAACACTCTAGTAAAAGACAGAGATTATAGGATTATTAAAAAAAAAATCAAGACCCTACTGAATTGCCTGTATTATTTTAGAAAAAGTAGGCATCAGAACAGGGAATAGGACCAGAAATATAGAAGGACAAAATTATAATAAAAAGGTCAATCACAAAGATGTATAGAATACTACACACAAAACTAGAGAATGTAACTTCTTACAAGAACACATGGAACATTCACCACAATAGGCCATATGGTGGGCCATAAAATATGTCTCAATAAATTTAGAAGGATTGAAACCAGAGTATGTTTTCTGACTACAATGGTATTAAATTAGAAATTAGAAAGATTTCTGGAAAATCCCTAGACATTTGGAAGTTAAACTGCATACTTCTAAATAATTGTAAGACAAAGAAGAAATCAGAAAGAAAATTAGAAAATATGTTGAACTAAATGTAAATGAAAATTCAAATATATCAAAATTTATTGGAAGATGCTAAAATAGTGTTTAGAGCAATGATTCTCAAACTTTTTCATCTCGAAACCCCTTACACTCTTAAAAATTATTGACAACTGTAAGAGTTTTCTATTTATGCACATATCTATCAATAATTACCCTATAAGAAGTTAAAACTGAAGATTTTTTAAATGTTTATTAATTATAAAATAAAATAATAAATCCATTGTTTATTAATATAACCAAACTGTTTTTATAAGGATAACTACATCTTCCAAAAAATTAATTAAAATGATATTGTTTTACTTTTCAGAATCTCTTTAATGTCTTGCTCTTGAGAACACAGTTCAATTCTTGTATCTGCTTCTGCAGTCAATCTTTTACCACAGATTGTTTTAATTGAGGTATATAAGAAAGTCCAGCCTCACAAAGACTTGTAGTTAGAAAATGATGGGGTATTTCAATGGCCTTTACAGGTAATTTTGGATATTTTTATTTGACAGTATGCCAGAACTTGAAAAGCAGTGGTTTTTTTAAAAGATGAGTTCCAATACGACATCTGAAGTCATATCAATGGATTTTTCTTAGACTAATTACATTAAAATTCATTAGTTTATTTTGCACTTTGAATGGACCTTCTATCCATACATAATTTTGTTCACTTATACATTGGTCACTTGGAAAATATTGGTTCATTGAATTAAACAGCTCTTCAGAATGTTGATTCATTATATTATACGCTATCAAAAATTCCATTCGTTAATATCACTACCAGTGTCATCATAAGAAAGAAGTTTTTAAGCCCATTATAGCAGAGTTTTCCAAAGTTCTAATTTTCACTTGAAAGTTAAAATATTGTCAGTGGCAACAAAAATATCAGTTGATTTCTTGAAATTATAGGTTTCTTCATTAATTTTTGAGACAGTGACTTCCGATTATGCAAATTTTTTGTTAGTCACTTTTTCCTAAGCAAAACTGGTATTCTCTGAAAAAAAGAAAACAAGCAGCTAGTTCAGCTTGCAGCTCAATCACACAAGTGCTTAGCCTTCGGACAATCAGTATACTTTAATACATGGCAGCAGTGTTTTATACATGCTTTCCATTTCACCACAAAGAGTATTAGAAAGACATAAACTCAACAATAAGAAAACAAGCAACCCAATTAAAAAAAAGGACAAAAGATTTGAACTAACATCTCACTAAAGAAGATATACAAATGGAAAATAAGTATATTAAAATGTTCAATATCTGTAATGTCATTAGAGAAATGCAAATTAAAATATTATAAGGCACTAATATCCACTATTAGAAAGGCTAATTGACAATTGTTGGCATAGATGTGGAGCTATAGAAACTACATATACAGTTCATTATTGATGGAAATGAAAAGTGTTACAGCCACTTTGGAAGTAAGTTTGACAGTTTCTTACAAAACTGAACATAGTTTTACCATACTACCCAGCAATCACACTCTTGGTTATTTCCCCAGCTGACTTGAAAGCATATGTCTACACAAAAACCTGCATGTAAATGTCTAGAACAGCTTTATTTATAATCACCAAAAACTGGAAGAAATCAAGATGTGTTTTGATAGGTGAATGAATAAACAAACTTTGGTACATCCATACAATGGAATACTTATTCAGTGCTAAAACGAATGTGCCATCAGGCCAAGCAAAGACATGGATAAATCTTAAATGATGCTGTTAAATGTAATAAGTCACTGTGAAAAGCCTACAGACTGCACGTTCCTATTGATTTGGAATTCTGGTGAAGGCAGACTATGGATGTAGTGAGCAGATCAGTAGTTGCCAGGGGTCTGGAGAGAAGGGTTAAACACGTGAAGCAGGGGCCTTTCTAAGGTGGTGGAAATGTTCTGGACCATATTATAATGGTGGATACATGACACTATGCTTTTGTCAAAACTCATGAAAATTTACAGCACCAAGAGTTGACTTTAATATATGAAAATTAAAAAAAAATCATTTAGGAGATTTGGGAATCTGAGGATGAAATGCAGAATATGACAAAATCATTTAACTGTATCACAGATATATGAAACAATCTCACTGAAGGGGCTAGAGGGCAAAAGTTGTGACTAGTCAGAAGAAACTATACACAAGCACTGTGCATAATTTCCTATGGTAATACAGGTTAATATTTCTGAAACTACTGTAAGAGTATACTGTTCAGGGGAAACAATAATAATTATTAGTGTATTACATATAAT